>WELB01000374.1:6116-30428 GCA_009602725.1 Spirogloea muscicola | reverse complement strand
GCCGCTGCTGGCCGCCGCGCCCTTCCCCGGCGGCCCCGCGCAGGTGCTGCTGCACTGCGCTGACAACGCGCTGCGCGTCGTCAGCACCGCCGCCATGCGCGTGCTCGCCACCGTGCAGGGCGTCAAGCCGCTGCCACTGCGGCTCTCGGCCGCGCCGCCGGCCCTCTCCCTCGGCATGCGCGACACGGCGGTCCGGCTGCACGCCACCTCCGCGCTGCTGCTCCTCCCCACCGGTCAGGTGTGCGAGACTCGCCCACCAAGCCCCGGTCTCCATCACCGCCGGTCTAGGCCCGCTCTCGCTCCGCTGCTCAGCCTCGCTCTTGGTCAAGCTTTCTATGGAGCGCGATGACAGCCTGCTGACATGGCAGCACCTCTCGTTGGTGCCCGTCCTGGGTGCCAGGCTTCCCTGCAGCTCTACGACCTCGCCGGCGGCCGCCACGTTGCGGAGCTGGAGGTAACTGCCCGCAACTATGTCGCTGAGGGCCAGGAGGCGGGCGCAGTCACGCACGTCGTGGTCGCCCCCGATGGCTCCACGGTGGTCACTGCCGAGGCCGTTCTTCCCGAGAAGGGCATGGGCGGTGCAACCACGCTCAAGTTCTGGCAGCACCACGGCGGTGCTGGGGGCAATGGCGGGTCGGTGCCCTCCTTCCAGCTCAATACGCACGTCAGCGAGCCCCACGGAGGCGCCATCACGGCTCTGGCCTACAGCCCCGCCGTGGAGCACATGGTGGCGAGCGCATCGGCCGATGGCACCTTCAAGCTCTGGGTGCGGGTGGTGGGACTTGGCAAGGGAGCGGCGTTGGCTGCCGAAGCGACTGCAGAGCCAGCGCCGCCACTCTGCTGGCGCTGCAGCTGCACGGGATCCTTTCGTGGTGCCCCCATCACTTCAGTGGCATTCTCGACGGACGGCTCCCTGCTTGCCGCCGCTGCCGGAGAAATCGTCACCCTCTGGGACCCCGCCTCGTGCGAGCTCCTGTGCACGCTACCGCCCCTCCCCATCAAAGGCAGTACGAGAGCCAAGGCCCCGCTGCTTCGCTGCGTCGCCTTTGTGCCTCAGTCGGCCTTCCTGGTGGCGGCGTCAGAGACCACCGTGGGTGTGTACAGCCTGCTCACAGTAACACTGTGGTGGTCCTACCACCTCGACGTGCGTGTCTTGGTCGTCAACCCTGGCGCTCCGGAGTTCGCAATTGCCATCGCAGAGCAGGACGGCAACGCCGGGCACCTCCTGCTGTTTGATCCCTCCAGCCCCACGCCAACGGCATCTTTTGATGTTGCTGAGATTGAGGGAGCTGCAGCCGTGTACATGGGTCCTGGTTCTGCCCTCTTGCCAAGCAGCAAAGGCTGCCCACTGGTGGTGCTCAACAAGGAGCGAGACTATGTTGTACTCGACCCCGCCACCGACACCGAGGGGCTTCGGAAACCCTTGGCCATGGGCAGCCCAAAAAAAGTGGAAGGTACAATCTCAACTGCAATCCTTCAGCCATCTACCACGTTGCCGCTGTGTTGGCTTGTTGTTCTTCAGTGGTGGGGTCACTTTGCTTCTCTGCATTGTTTGAGGAAATTGCTTGACAAGGTAGGGCAGGGCTCTCGACGTATTGCAGCCAGATTCCAAGACAACCAAGTGCTTCGTTCATAGATTTTTGAGGGTGAGGATACTGTCGCTTGTGGTGCAGAGGTTGTGTCTGCATATGCAGCCATGTATGGAGAGTTACCAAAGGTGGCGGACTCTCTGGAAGTTAGGGAGGCACGTACGGAGGGCCCACCAAGCTCGTTGGGGGTTGTGGACATCCAGGCAGATCGCTCATCGCAGCTGTACTGGAGCCTGCTCAGCAGTCCCTCCCACGTGCTGCCCTCGTTAGTAAGCATCTATCCGAGATTCATGGAGTCGTTCTTAGACAAGGCCCCCATCGGTGATGATGTCAGCTTGCAAAGGCTTGGCAGCAGCAGTGAAGATTGTGACGCGCCAAAACAACAGGTCCTCCACTTCAGAAGACAATGCTAAGATCTGACGTTACGATGACGACAGTCACAAGTCGCAACATGTGCATCTACTGGGCTGTGCTGAGCTCTCTAAGCGGGTATCTACTCAGAGCTGAAACTTTACCTGTCTTCTCATGTAACCGTCACAAGCCCAAGCAGGGGTGAAGCATCTCAAGTGCCAGTACTATGCATATATGAATGGACATCTGGAAAGGTCGACCTGTGCCCACAGCTGCTGACAAGCAATACGTTCTCTTTCCAAGCTCTTGAATGAGGACAATGGTTGGGCTGGTGAAAGAAATGGCTCCGGCTGCCACTCTGACTGCACAATATCAGTGTCCAACAAGGGCAGGGAAAGAAAAGGATCACGTGGGGAGGGGGAAAGGAGGCCGGCGGTGGTGGTAATTACCACTGCAATACAGTGAACTAAATTCGGAAGTTCTGTACAAGGTGGGCTGTCATCGGGGTGCCAGCGACTCTAGAATCTCTCTGTTGTCAGGAGGTTGCCGCAGCCTCACATCAAGCACATTCTGGCTAGCCGAGGATGAGGGAGTGGGGTTCTCAGAGGAGGTTGACAAAGCAAGCCGCTGAGGATGGCAGTTCGAATCATCCAAGGGCTGCAGTATCTGTTGCTGCTCGCTGACGAGCTCCACAGGGGATGAGTCATCGCCCTCCTTAAGCTGTTCCGCTGGCGTCACACCAGCTTCTCGTCCCTCCACGGCACTCCTAGCAAAGTTGTGCAGCCGGCGGCCGACGAGATAACGGTCGTCCCGGATTGCATCGTGCACGCGCATCAGCGCCAGGCTAAGGTGCGCCAGGAGGAGGCCAAGGGAGGTGAGCCCTGCCGTGGCCAGCCAGGCATAGCGCATGATGGCCCAGCGCCACACTGCTGGCAAGAACTCCCAGGACGCCAGCCACCGGGCCACAACATATGGGCAGCACAGTGCTGTGAGCAGCTGCACCAGGACAGGCCCCACGACCTCACGCAGGCACCACCCGGCTCTGAGGCCCACGAGGCCGTCTGCACGGGCACGCTCCAGCCGCTCCCGCCACCCGGCATCAGTCAATGAGACCAGCCGCACCCAGATCTTGAGGAAGAGGAGGCCCAATGCCCAGTCCTGGTAGAGCAGCAGCACCGGCGTCTGGTCCGGGGGGACCCGCAGAGGGACCAAAAGCAGCAGCTCAAACAGAACGCCGGCCAGGATTGGAACAGCGCCGAGCCACAGCACCAGCAGCAGAGTGCCCTGAGTGCACAAGCCTGCCCAATGCAGGGCAGCCCAGGCTACTGTGCGGGCTCGGTGCGTGCAAGCGTAAGCCGCTGCATGGCGCACCACAGCACATGCACCCCACAGCAGGTAGCATCCCAGGCCCCATGCATATAAGTCTGCACCAAGGCAAGCAACAGAAGGGCTTGACAAGTGAGAAGAGCTGGCCATGTCGAGCCCGTCTTATTTCAGACAAGAGTAGCGAAGCTGAGCAGCATGAACAGGTGATTATGGGCGTACCATTGCAGTGTGTGTGTGGGGCATAGGGCACGCGTGTAAGGTGGTAGAGTGCCCAGCGACCAGTGGCAGTCGGCAGGAGCAGTATACCAGTATTGCATGCCAGGAGGGTCCCCCATGCAGCACCCAGCAGCATGGCAAGACGCCCCGCCAGCCAGGCACTGAGGGCATCACCAGGGTCACCTGTCAGCTGTTTTGCCTTGAACACAGACATGAGCCGGCAAGCATGCATAGGGAACTGTGTAGGCGAGACTTACTCCTCTGCTTTGCCAACACCATCATTGCTGGTGTTCCCCTTGTCCAGGGCCAATGCAGGGGCTGGGTCCGGCACAACACCGTTGCGCACTCCCGCTACTTCGCCATAAGCATGTGCTTGCATGGGAGGTTGAGGCGCAGCTTGAGGGCCAGGTGCTACGGCCAGCCCAGGATTAAGGGCAGGGTCAGGCACTGGGGCTGCATTCGGTTGAGGAGCCTGCTGTTGAGGATTGGTGGGGGCGGGCAGGGGCAGCAGGAACGTCGCAAGGGAGAAAACGGGGGCAAGGGCTGAGATCCACAAGCGGAGAGCGCGCTTGAGTGTCGCTCGTGGCCGGAAGTGCTCAA
The DNA here is from genome assembly GCA_009602725.1 of Spirogloea muscicola. NCBI lineage: Eukaryota > Viridiplantae > Streptophyta > Zygnematophyceae > Spirogloeales > Spirogloeaceae > Spirogloea > Spirogloea muscicola. The sequence goes on along the minus strand of WELB01000374.1, from coordinate 26,346 downwards.
TTGTGAAGGGTACGCAGACATGGAAAAGAAGCATGTCTGCCGGTATCTCCGTGAACGGGTCTGAGAACCTGCACGCGTGACACAAGGAGATGGTCAGTGCCAGAGAGAAGAAGGGAGATGTCAAACCTATATCTGGCATCCAGACCAAGAAGCTTACTCCAGGGCAATCAGGAAGGAACGCATTGTCTAGTGCAGGGGAGGGGTCAGACAAGCACCAGCAGCCAGCTCAAAGCAGCTGTACTCCTGGAAACATAGCTATGCTGAAATGTCTGCTCACCAAATCGATAGATGAGGGATAATCAGCAGACAAGGCTAAACTCACCTGAAGTTAAGGGGGAATATGCGAGGCGCGAGCGCGAGGGCGGCCTGCGCCGGCAGGTAGATGAGCATGACGATGAGGTTGCCATAGACAAGCGTGGACAGCAGCACGCGACGGCAGTGCTTGCCCAGGGGGTCTTCCACCAGATCACGCAGTGGGTTGTAAGCGGGGTCGGTCGGATCTCTCAGGAAGGCCAGGATGCCCGGCCGCAGGATCTCACGCAGCAGCGCCACGAAGAGCGTGATGTGCAGCATGTACAGTATCCCGGCGCCCCAGTGGACGAGCGAGGCCGCGAGTGGCGCCCGTGCCAGGCCCTGCAGGCGTTGCGCGGCCGTTGCGCCCACCAGGCGCAGTGTGCACATGTCCAGCCACCAGCCACATAGCAGCGGGAAGAGCCCGAGCTCCACGCTGAGCAAAGCCGCAACTTTGAGCGCCACAGCGCTCTGCCGGGCCACAGCGGCCGCTTGCCTCGCTGCCCATGCCACTCCCAGCCCCACTCGGTCAACACCAATTGGCTCCCCAGCCACCCGCCCGCGAACAGACCGCACGAGCGCTACCAGCACGCAGTAAACCAGCAGCGCCACCCCCACCACCGAGTACCCCACGCCGACCAGCGCCCCATCCGACATGTCCACAGCTGCAGAAGGCAGGAGGAATCCCGACGCCTCTGGCAGATACGAGCTGGACATAAGCCGCGATGCCGTGGAGAGGACCAAGCGCCCGAGCGTGAAAGGTAGCAGCACGACGAGCATCAAGAAGATGGCATTGCTCGCCAGCACCTGCCCACGAAACCTCCGCAATCAGGAACATGCCACCACCATGCGGAGCTGTCAATGGTGGCAGTGTGAGCAGGGAGGGTGCAGAGCGCCGGCAACGATGAGTCTGTTGCCTAAACCTCAGAGTCGGGGGTGTGCTCAGAGGCTGTGTCTACCGCGACAAGGGCAGCGAGCTCGGCACTCACCGTGATGGCATTCTCGAGGAGGTGCACTATGGGTCCCTGCATGCCCACCAGCTCGTCGAATGGCAGCTCGTCGCCGCCCTCCACCTCTGCCTCCTCGGCCGCGTCCTCGGGCAACGGTGGGGGGAGCACGGCCAGGCCATCGGCCGGGGGAAGGGGGAGCACCACGGGGCCCGGGCCTCTGCCTCCGCCGGCGCGCAGCCAGGGAGGCGGGATCTCGAGGTCGCGGTGCTGCTGGAGGGGCAGCCAGAGGCGGTCGAGGCCGTTGGCAGGCCCCCCGTCGGCGCCGGCGGCGGCGGCGTCGTCGCGCAGGTGGCGGAGGTACTCGCGCAGCGAGGTGGCGGCGAGGAAGACGAGGACGATGCCGGCGGAGAGCGCGGAGCCGTAGATGCAGTCGGCGAGGAGGAGCGGCGGCGTGGCGCGCCAGTGCAGGAGGGCGTGGGCGTGCGGCAGGGTGCGCGCGAACGCCAAGCGGCAGAGGGCGCAGGTGGCGAGCGGCACGGCCAGCAGCCAGACGGCCAGAACCAGCGCCAGGCGCGCGGCGAGGCGCAGCGCCCACCCGGCGCGCGCGCCCAGGCCCCACAGCAGCTCCACCAGCGGCAGCCGCGCGGGCGCGCCGGCGGCGTACACCGGCGAGAACGCAAACGCGTGCTTGCACACCTGCGGACGGCAGAGGCGCCGGGGCTGAGAGGTGATGGAGGACGAGCGCAAGGAGGGAGGGAGGAGCGGGGAGCTATTGGCAGTGCGGGAGCAGACCTCGCAGTGGCGGGCGCGGGAGTGGTGGAGCCACTGGAGGAGGCAGCCCTGGTGCACGNGGCGGCGGCGGGGCGGGGCGGCGGCGGCGATGGGGCGGGGAGAGGGGGCGGCCTTGCCCTGCGCGGGCCCTCCGCGCCCGTCACGCCCTCGTCCTCGTCTGGCCCACTTGCGAGGAAGACGGCGACCCAGCCCTTCCCCCCGCTGCCAGTCATCCCTTCTCGTACTCTGTTCATTCTTTTTCGGGCTGGTTGTTCCAGCCCCTATTCTCAATGGGCGAGCACTTTCTTCATCCTCATCATCGCCGATGTGGTCACCACTGATGTGGTCGACCGCTCCAACGCACCCTGAAGCCAAGCGCGCGCTCCACCTTCGTGCCAAAGAGCCCTCGCTGCTGCCTCAGGCTCTGGCCAGGGGACCCACTTCCAGGAGCCCAGCATCTCTGATCTGCGGCTGCTTAGCAGGGGTTACTGAGTGTCTCGTAGCAGCTTTGTTTCTGTTACTTAGCGCTTCCCCTGGCCCCCTTCTCGTACTCTGTTCATTCTTTTTCGGGCTGGTTGTTCCAGCCCCTATTCTCAATGGGCGAGCACTTTCTTCTTCCAGGCGCCTTTCTCTCTCTGATCTGCGGCTGCTTAGCAGGGGTTACTGAGTGATTCGTAGCAACTATGCTTCGCTTGCTGCTTGCTTTCCAACCCGCCGGGGCTCTCTGCCTCGCGGGCTGGCCACGCTGCCACGAAGAAAATCGCGAAGGCCGTAGCAGCAAGGCGGCCAAACACTCTGACCACCCGCCTGCAAATGAGTTCGTCCCCTTGGCTGTGGACGTGCACGGGGCTCTCGAGTCCCAGTGGCTCGACCTGCTGGCCAGGCTTGCGCGGCGCGCTGTGTCCCGTAGGCGCGGTGAGCCGGCTGACTTCAACGCCGCTGGCTCGTGGGCCCAGGTCTACCGCATGACATTGTCAGTATCCCTACAGCGGTCCATGGCCCACGCTCTGCATCTGCGTGCTGGCCGTGCTCTTGCTGCGGCCTCTGGCTTCCGTCAGGGAAAAGTTTTCCGGCAGCTAGTCTGTCGGATCTGAGGCTCCTCACTCGTAACTACTGAGTGATCCATCCTCCCCCTGTTCTGCCATAGAGCATCTTCAGGCCCCTTTGTAGCTGCTCACCGTTTTTAGGCCCCTTCGAACCTTTGTCAACTCTTTTCAGGCTGGCTGTTCGCAGCCCTTGCCCCCATTGGGAGTGCCACTTCTTCCCGCTACCAGGACTGGTGGCTTTGAGACCAGGAGGCTAGCTTCAGAAGAAGTGCCCGCCCATAGAAAAGAGGACCTTGTGCATTCCTTTGGGCTGGCCTCTCCCAGCCACCAATTAATGTGGCCGCGCTTGCGTTCTCGCCCATAGAGAAGAGGGGCTGGCAAAGCCAGCCCAAAAATAATGGACAATGTCCAAAGCCGAAGAAAGAGGTGCAGAAAAAGGAGTACACTACCAAACACGACAACGCACTAGAGAAGCTCAGTACCCGCGAGTGAGCAACTTCAGGTCGAAGTAGCTCGTTGCCGGGAAGGAAGGCGCGCAGGGCGCATGCAATGAAAGGGAGGCCAATTCAAGCCAATACATTGTTCAGGCAGAGTCTAGAGCAAACTAAACAAGGCTACATAATAAGGAGACCTAAACTAAGGTGCCTAAAGAGACATTAGTACCCACGGGTGAGCACAAACAAATCTGACAAGCTAACTTGGGGAGCTGGAGCGCTGCCACGAAAGCCGGAGGCCTGACTTAGAGCGCGCCCTGCACGTTGATGAAGAGCCAATGCTTGCGAGCGCTGCAAACTAGGCGAGAGCCGCATTGTATAATATGCAGCTAAGGCCTGCGGAATGCTGGAGTGGCCCAAGCCGCCCCCCCCAAATCGACGACGCGCATCAACCAGCCGCGCCAGATGCTGGATCAGGGAGGACCATATTACGCCGCAGCCTCCGTAGGTATCCATGGCACACGGATAAAGATGGTCCCCTTGGGGATGGTCCTGGTAGTGCCGCTCCTTCTTGCGCTCCGCGCTGGTCGTGGCCTAGCCAGACACGGTTGACGTGGGTGCGCCAGCCTTGTATGCGTCGATCAGTACCACGTCCAGGAGCAGACGAGGCCCACCGCCCCGGGGGGTGGCGACCACGTCCAGACGCCGCACGTATGGCTTGCCGCGCCTTGAGGAGATTGGCATGATGCCAGACACCTCCATCGCCGGATGATACCCCGCCTCTCGCATAATTCCAAACATGGTATCCCTGAGTTAGTCGTGGGAGGCATTGCCGGGAAGGAGGCACTCCGCCGAGACCCAGAGACGGCGGCCAGAGCACGTCCTGCGCGCGTGTGGACTGCGTGGGTAAGGGAGCGTTGGAACGATTCCGCCAGGCGCATGCAAAAGACTTGGGCGAGCGAACCGGCGGCGTTGAAGCCGGGCAGCACCCCTGGCAGACCCGGCCGCCGGTCAATGGCCTGACGGGCAAGCTGCTGAAGGAGATCCAGCCAGCGGCTGCCGAAGCCACGTGGACGTCGATCGCCAGGGCCGCGAATTCATTACCAACCGGGTGGTCGGCATATTCCGCTCTTTACTCCGGGCCGCCAGGCCGACCGCGTGCCCTGCAAACGACGCCGACCTGGTGGGATTGGCGGAATCGATGCAGTCAATTGTCACCAGGTAGGCAGTGATGCGGGGACCGCGGCCGGGCGGGATGGCGACCAGGTCGGCGCGTCGTGTATGGGGCTGGCCGTCCGCGCCCAGCTGGATTGGCATTATTGAGGTATTCTCCACCGCCACCTTGAAGCCCGCCTCCATGAACACCCCCTGCATACCATCGCGCAGGAGATCATGGGAGCTGCTCCGCTCGCCCCCGTGCGTGCAGCGGAGCATATGCGCGGCCAGCTCCGCAGGGTCGGCGTGACGGGCACCGCACTCGCACTGAGTGACGCCCACGAGGCAGGGAGGGAGGAGGCCCAAGAGCCGGTGGACCGCCGTCCTGTAGATCTCGTGCGGGCATGGTGAGTGCTGCGTAGAGTGGGAGCGCCGCCGCCCCAGGAGAAGAGGCTGAAAGAAGCCGGGCACGCCCGCAAAGGTCAGACGGAGGGAGAAGCTCCACCACCTGGTCAGAGGCCGCTTGTTCAGCCACCGCCGTGAAGCGTGCCTGGGCACGCAGGTCGGGGGTGTGTGCGAGGTGAATGAAGGGGACGGCCTGTTCCGACATGTGGGGGTGGACCGCCAGGAGCCCGTCGCGGGCAGAGCGGAGGGCGACCTGGAAGGGGAGCTGGCCCGTCTCCACTTCAGCTGCCGCCCGCTCCAGGGCGCGCTGGCCGTGGACGATGAAGCGTTGGCACATAGGGGCTGCAACCTGAGCCCAGTTCCCCACGTAGGCCGCCTCACAGACGCGGGCAACTGAGCCGCATCCCAAGCCGCCGCGACTGGTCGGCAGGCTGGCCTGCAGCAGCGCAGCTGGTGTGGTGAGGAACGTGGGGTGCTGCACGAGGGTGGCTGCGGACGCCAAGATGCCGGAGTCAAAGGCCGCATACGCTGCCTTCACCACGATGTGGGAGGGACGGTGCGGGCCAGATATTGTGGCCGCTGCGCGATGCCCCGGCCGGCGACTCCACCTCCTGGGCCCTTAGCAGCACTTGAACACCCACGCCGAAAAACAAATCGTGTAAAGAACTTGCCCCGACACACGCAGTTAGGGTGAGCATTCCTTATTGAGTTCGGCTGTGGGGGGCTTAGGGACCAACCCACTAGACAGGCAAAGCGCTAGCGCATCGGCGCAGCCGAAGACAGGCTGTAACGTCCTGATCACTATACACGCAGTTAGGGGTTAGTACGTCCTTCTTGAGTTTGGACCAAGGGGGTTTAGGAACTTACCCCCTACATAGTGGAGCGCCAACGCACACGGTGCACTCAAGTGCATCACATCGCACAGCGGAAGTCTTACCCTGAGGCGCCGCCAGAAGGCGGCGACTCTACAGAGCGTTTGAGATTAGTAGCTGACCCAGATGAGGCGCAACCGTGGCACTTACGGAGGGCCGGCGATGTCCGCAGCGACGGGCTGCAGCGACGGGCTGGGCACCAGACAGCAGCAGCAGAGCTGGGGCGGCGGCTGCGGCAGCAGGCAAGCAGGGCTATGCCTCTCTCTGGGCGTCACTGGTCCGACTGAAGAGTCTGGCCTCGGCCTACTACTTATAGCGTTCCACCTGCCACCCCTCCCCGGAGGGTGTGACGAGGGTAGCCTCAAGGTCCGGCCCCCGGAGGAGCGGACCTGCACAATGGAGATACGACTGGCGAGTGACGCGCAAGGTGCGGGCTTGCGTGGCGCGAGCCTGACGAATGGTATACAAGTCCTGGGGACTGGCACGTGCGCGTGACTGGCGCGTGGCGCGCGTGACTGGCGCGTGACGCGAGCGTGAAGCCGTTTATTGGGAACGTTTGGCTCGTTGAAACGGGGGGACGTTACATTCCTCCCCACTTAGATGTTAACGTCCTCGGGAACAAGGACACAGTACGTAAGGAGAACCCGTAGATTACTTGCGACGGGTGCCTTAAGGAGTACGACGCGAAGGAGGGAGGCCGATCCAATCTCCAGGAACTGATTTGATGTCCGGACTAGTCCTTTGTGCCCTTCAGCATCTTGTTTGTTTTGCTGTTTGGGGGTAAAACTTAGCGTGCTGCCGTCTCTGCCATCTGTTCTGCTGCATCAGTCCAGCTGTGCTGATATTTAGCAGTATTGATGTGAAATTTGCTGTCTACTGGACGCTGATCTGGCCCATCAGTATTCCATAGGCACGATTTGGAGTCGCACGATTCAAGTGCGCCTCCAAGTCCTCCTCGGCCGGCAGGACAACCTGCTGGTGTGGCGCAGCTGACCAAGGCGCTAGTCGACCTGCCAACCCGCCCCGCAAAACACTGATGGCTTGTCCCGTAAGGAGACTCTGCGCGTGGTGCGCCTGATGGAGCTCTTTGAGGCAATGGTCCCTGCTGTGGGGCCTGCGGTGTCCTCCCTCATGGGGGCGCTGTGTGAGGAAGTAAAGTCCCTGCGGTCGGATGCGCACGGGCGAGCGTCGACTTCAGAAGGCCTTGGCAAGGGGATACCTTGGTCCGTCTGACACAGGACTGGGGCGTGCCCAGCCGTCTACTCTTCTCAAGTACTTAGCCAACCAGTTGGTGGTGGTCTGCACGCCTGGCCATCCTGCCCAGTAGTGAGGAAGTGTGACAACGAGTTCCACTTCCGTGACGGACAAAACCAGGAGAGTCTTCACGCGCACTTTAATTGACCCGACCCTGTACACAGGCATTTAGGCGGTCACGTTATTTATTATCGGACATAGGGGCTTCACGAGCAAACTTCCTACAGTAAAAGCAATCGCGCGTCAGCGCGCAGCGGAAGTCTTGGCCCTGTGCCACTGCCGTCAGGCAGCGTCCCCACCTCCTGGGCACCAGCCCGCAGCTAGGCCCCCAAGGACCAGCCAAAAACGCCTCGCAGCACGCCGGCAGCGATCTGTTGGCAACGGGCTGCGGCAGCAGGCAGCAGCAGGGCTGCGCCTATCTTTAGCTTCAACGATCCCAGCTCCATCAGGAGGGTCGATGCCAACCCCTTATAGTGCTTCTCCGTGCCACCCTTCCCCTTGGGTATTTAGGGGCCGCCCCATTGCCTACCCCGAAGGGTGGGCTCGCGATGGGGAGTCATACTGGTGGGCGACACCAAGCGGCGCATCGGTTGTGCAACTGCCGGAGGCACGCAGCGGCGCTTCGGTTGCACAACTACCGCGACATGATATGGCGTCTAGCACGGGCGGGACCGACCCACCTGGAGCTACCTGGGCTTTTGGGTGGGACCCCCTGTAGCTACCTGGCAGAGCCAGGTCCGTAAGGACGATAACGGGACGAGTGCCAGATTGGCACAAGAACGTACTGTGCGTCTGCACTCACGTAATCATTAAACAGCGCTGATTAGTGCTTACAACGGTGGGAACATTACATACCCTCCCACTTGATCGTTGACGTCCTCGGGAATAGCAATCAACCGAAGGACATGACATCCAACGGTTGCAGCAACTACGCAGCGGAGGGGAGTCACCATCCGTCGCGAAGTAGTTCCGCAGAGCATCCTGCCAAATAGCAAAGTTGGCGGCAGGCTATTGCGCTCACGGAATCTGTCCCGGTGTGATTTAATCCATCTCGTGCTCATAGCAGATCCTAAGCAAGAGAGGAGGTGGGGGCGGTTGGACGCGGCCATTGAAAATGGAAAGGTCCGGATCTGAAACACGTGGATCAAAGTACGAGTCTTCCATTGTACCGGTGTACCAAGCTCGTAGGACACCTCGCCAAAAGGCGTACCAAGGGGGGAGTCCCCACTGGGTTAGCAACGTTCGCGTACCCAGTGCCCGCAAGGACAGTTGCGTTGTACTCATCAGTACCGCAGCACCCACGTCGAAGAAGACACCTTCCGACGTTGGTCAGCATGCGGCCGGGGACACTGTCCGGCCTCTCCACCTGCAAAGGTGCTCGGAGATGGTGACCGTTATTGAGGAAGAAGGGTGTCGCTCTGGTGCATTCATGACAGGCAATGTTCACAGCACGCTTGGCACGCAACCAGAAATGCATCGCAGTCGGTCTGACTCTAATGCCTGAGCATGTCCTTGGCAAACTCTTTCCATTCTCTCGGTTTGTCCATCGCGTTGGGGATGAAAGGCAGTGGACATGGCCTGCTTCTTGAATTAAGCTTGCAAAATAATTTTTCCAAAAGTAACCCGCAAGTCTAGATCACGGTCCGCGACCATCTTCTCGGTACGCCATGCAACTTCCACACCTTATCCACAAAGATGCCAACAAAGTCCTTCGCCGAAGCATGGTCGTTGGAGCAAAGTGCGCCACTTTGCTCTACGGATCCACAAAGACGATAATGGCAGAATCAGTTCCGCAAGTTAGGCGATTGTGTCATGATTTCCACACTCACATCAGCTCGATCTCGCTCAGGAGACTTTAGGGGTCAAGATATTCCGGTTCGCTTGCCAGAGATTGCCTTGCTTCGCTGGCATGTGGCACAGCTTTTTACAATAGCGTGTACGTGGGCCACCAGAAGAGGCCCTTCTCAGCCTTTTGGTCTGATTGACTCCAAGATGATCACTCTAAGGCATATCATGCGGCTCCTGCATGATGGTGCTATGCACGGCATTGTAGTCTCGGAACCCAATGGCGTCGCCGTGCCACCAAATCCATTGTCATTGGAGACTGTGCATACATTGGTTGCCACCTCAACCAAGGGTCGGTGCCATACCCATCACAAATAGGCACGTGCACATAAGAGAGGTTGATAGTAGGTTGCCGAGAAGCGCCACGAGTAGGACGCATGCCTGCCTCTTGAACTCCCGACGTGTTGAAGGCAGCTACCGCAGCAGCCTCTGCAATGTTGCGGCTCACCTGTCCGCAACATTGATCATTCCAGGGCGGTAGTCCCACTGGAATCAGAATGATGCCATCAACTAGACCACAGAGCTTGTCGCCTCGTCAGTAGCTGTTGAGAGTGGAAGTACGTCAACGGGCAATTATCCGTTCCTAGTTTTAACCACAGCTTCCAGGTAGCAACGCCGAATACGTAAGGCGTGCACCACAGCCAGCAGCTTTTGCTCACCCGTAGCTTGAAAGCGCTCGGCGGGGATCAGCAGACGGCTCTCGAACGCTAACGGGTGGCAAGAGCATGGCACAATGCCGGACAAAGAGGCGTCATAAATCAGCTCATACGGCACGCCTTCTCGAGGAAAGGCTGGAACAGGCGGGATGTATGTGCCTGTTGGGAATCCTCAAATGCCCTCTGGCATTCGGACGAGCTTTCTTTGAGTATGTCCTTCCGAGTGAGCCGCGTAAGAGGAAGTGCCATGTACCCATTCCCTTGTAGGAAATTCCGGAAGTCATTCGCAAATTCACAGAGAATGCAGCACATTCCGTGGCACAGGCCAATCCCGTACGACCAAAGTCGTCTTGGGGTCGACGCATATCCCAAATTTTGCCCACGTGGCAAAAGGTATCAGTGCTTGATAGTGAGCTTGCCAAGAGCTCGATCGACTATGCACATTCGAAGATTGCCGTCTTTGTTCATCACGAAGAGGATTCGTGCACCGTACGGCGACAAAGAAGGCTCCTATGACCCTTCCTTAGCAAGTGGACCTTGGCGTTGTACGTCCCCTACTTCGAGAGGAATCAGTCGGCACATCGGCCTTCACGGCGGCTCAGCGCATGGCTCTAACAAAATGTCATGAGCCACTCCTCGGTGAGGAGGTAGACCGTCCGGGAGCACTTCGGTCACCGCACCCGAGTACTCATTAAACAGATTATCAAGAACACCGCCCTGTGAGGACTCAGCACTCACATACGCATCATGGGCAGCCTCGTCGCACGACGTCATTTAGGACAAGCTACGCGGACTCGACCGCTTGCTTGTGCAGCAGCTTCTTCATCAGCGTGGCGAACGGCAGAGTCGAAGTTCCAGCAGCCCGAGGCAGTTTACAGGTCTGCTCATTTACAAACGACACGGCGCCGAGAGCCACATTGTACAGTGCATCCATGACGTTCAAAGTGAAGGCATGCTGATGTGGCACCAAGCCTGTAGCATCCCTGTCCCTAATCACACACTTAGGGTCAGAATGTCCTGGTCTGGATTCAAGCATAGGGTGTTTAGGAGACAACCCTCATACAGGAGAACGCCAACGCACACACGCGCATAGAGCGCAGCGGAAGTCTTACCCTGAGGCACCGACCTATGGCGGTGACTCCACCATGAATTTACAGAGAGCCGGCGGGGCCCACAGCGACGAGCTGCGGCGACGGGCTGGGCAGCAGGCGGCGGCAGTAGTGCTGTGGCGGCGGCAGCGGCAGCAGGCAGCAGCGGGGCTGGCTAGGCAGCAGCAGGGCTGTGTCTCTGTCGGCATTCGTCGTACTGGGGAGCCCGGCCTAGGCCTACTACTTATATAGCGTTCCATCTGCCACCCCTCCTGCAAGGAATGCTGTTGATCGCCAAGCCCGGGCTGCCGGCAGAGCAAGAAAAAGCGGGGAGGCATTGGAATGGGGCTGCAACGGTAAAAATGAGCATCGGTTACTGCAGGGGCAAGTGTCCAGGGGTCCGAGGTTAGGTGAACAAGTCACCCCCTCTCCTATCTCGGGTGCCCCCTATATAGCCCGACGGACTGCGAGCCCGGCCATACGGGCCCGGATGAAACAATTGGCACCCAGTCTAGCGTTGACGACCCGACCCGTCCACGATCTGTCGACGGCTAACAACGGGCTACCACCGACAATCTACCCATCCATCAGCCACCACCGCCATACTGACGGTCCCCCGTCAATGCGCCGTCAATAGTAGCTGACGGTCTACTACCCTCTGGCTATCGTGAGCCGGCTACGGTTCCCCTCAAGACTAACGGCTAACGATGCCGTCAAGACAGTCTACAGCGCTGCCGCCTCCCGTCGCCGTTCCAGCGCCAGCATCATGCTTTCTCGCGCGTCACGACTCCGGGTGGCGCCGCTCCTCAGCTCACGGTTGAATCCAGTTTCCAGCCTGGTGAAATGTCCGTCTCCAGGCATCTGTCAAGCCTTTCCTGCGGCACTGACAGTCAAATTCAATTGTCAGCCGGATGAGGTGTATAGTCTCGAGGCATCTGTCAATACACTACTGCTGCATTGACATTCCAGCCATGTAAGTTCGGTACACCTCCCCCGAGGGTGTGACGAGGGTCGCCCCCAAGGCCCTCCTCCGAAGGGGCAGGCCGGACGAAGGGGACACGGAGAGCGGCGCCTTGGGCGGCTCCAAGGAGGCGCGAAGCGGCGCCTTGGGTGTAATGAAACAGCCGTCTGGTCAAGCCACATGGCTCTGTTGGCATTACATGACCGACTATTTGGGCCGGGCAAGTGGCCCGCCCGGGGGCGGGCTCCGCCCGTCCCGAAATACCCCTCGCCAGGATCCGCCCGTTCAAGGGCGGATCTTTTCTTTGGGCCCGCCGCAAGGCGGGCCTTGGGGCGAACCTGCTCACACCCCTGGAGGGGGGGTGGCACGGGAAGCACTAAGGAGCCTCAGGGGCTGTGGCTCATCAATGAGTTCGGGCCCGGGAAGCCTCGGAGCAGCGTGGCCGCTGCTCGCCGCCGCAGCCGCCGCCGCACTGCGCTGCGGGGCCTGCTGCGCCGGCCTGTGCCCAGGAGGTGGAGTCGCCGTCAAGGCGGCGCCACAGGGCCTGTCTTCCGCTGCGCTATGCGCTTGTGCTTCCTTGTGTAGTGGTTGGCCCCTAAACCCCCTATGCTCGAATACAATAAGGAGACTCTCTCTCTAAGTGCGTGTTCAGGGCGAGATTCTCTACATTTGGTATCAGAGGTGGTCTTGCATCCATCGTGCTTGTAACTTTTTGTGCTCGCGGATGATGCAAGGATCTCCTTGATATATGGCTTGACTGTTTTCTGTCAAAGTTGAAGTGCTTGCCAGACGTTGGTCCGTGAGGCGGCTCATCGGAAGCGCCGGGTGCAGAAACATCTTTGCGCAGAGCCAGCAACGACCAACGCCAGAGTGCGGACCGATCCTTGAGGACTACTTGCGGCTGTGTTCGCTCCTATTGAGATGTGGTTTGAGCTTGCAGCCTTTGTGTGGTGAGGTCAGTCGTGTGACCAGCATTGCTCGTGAGCATCGATCTTGGTCATACCGCGGCTGTCTGCCTGCCTGCTGTGGAGTTGCGCGCTGCCTTGCTTGCTCGCTCACTGCTGCAGCGGTCTTGCGATGTCTTGTATTGCAGTATGGAGTGTGTGATCTGCTGACTGTTGGAGCTGAATTGATCCTTCAGTGTCCCACAGACAGAATGACTTCACCCACGTCCAGAGCAAGATCCAGCCGTCCTCGGACGGCAGCGCGAACGTCAGCGCGGTCAGCTGTGGATGCAGCGGCTGCAGCGCGGTCGGCTGTGGATGCAGCGACTGCAGCGCGGTCAGCTGTGGATGCAGCGGCTGCCGTGGAGCGGTCAGCTGTGGATGCAGCGGCTGCGGCGCGGTCGGCTGCGAATGCAGCGGCTGCAGAGGCGCGGTCGGCTGCGGATGCGGCGGCTGCAGAGGCGCGGTTGGCTGCGGATGCAGCGGCTGCCGCGGAGCGGACCGCTGCGGATACAGCGGCTGCCACGGAGCAGACGGCTGTGGATGCAGCGGCTGCTCTCGGACGGTCGGCTGTGGATGCAGCGGCTGGGGCAGGGCCAGATACTGTGGATGCAGTGGCTGCTGCGGGGCAAGCCCTGGAGGGGCATGCCGAGCTGGGGGTCGAAGGCTTGTCGGCTGGGGAGGTGCAAAGGATGGCCCTCCTCATGCAGGACCTTGCAGCAACAGCGCCTACATCGGACCCAGCCCAACACCGGCTCAATGCAAGGATTTGCTCGGAGCAGCGCACCCTCCTCGTCCGGCTGCGTGCGACAGAGCGGCGTATGCAAGAGGTGGATGCCTCGTTGCATCTTGGGCGCAAGAGCCACGGACCTCCTGAGCATAGACTTGCCAGGGCCTATGCACCGCGGCAGTTCTCTGGCCACGGCGACCGGGGCGGGTTGCGACCAAGGCTCAACGAAATGGATGAGTGGTTCGTATGTTCCCTCACGAAGGCGGAGGCACGCGTGCGTCTCGCTTCTACCTACCTCACAGGGGAGCCTCGGGAGTGCAATTCCATCAAGCAGGGCTCGCCCGCGAAAGCCAATGAATGGAGCTTCTTTTGCAGCTCGCTCCTATCCACCTATGGTGACCCCCACGAGGAGCTGCGCGCCCGTGACGACCTGGATGCTCTCCACATGGATGGTGAAAGCAAGGAGGCCTTTGAGGCCTATCTGCGGAGCTTCAGGCTGCTGCTCTCCAAGCTCCACACCGAGCCCATGCGGCCTATTGAGCAATGCCAACGCTTTAAGGCTGGACTGCCTAAGCGTTGTCGCGACGCCGTCGCGGTGGATTCCGCGACGGCGAAGCAGCTCACCGACTTCACAATGATGGTGGAGCACGCCCGCAAGGTGCTCGGCACGGTCAACCTTGCAGGTCCGAGCAAGCGGCCCCTGCTGCAGGCAGGCGGTCCTGATGCAGACCGACGCAACAAGCGATTCCAACCACGCCAAGGTTCGAACGCGCGTCCACAAGGCGGTTTTCCCAAGCCGCGCGTGGAGGGAGCTGGATGCTTCAAGTGCGGGGAGCTGGGCCACATGTCCAGAGACTGCACGGCGGCATCTGCTGGCCACGTCCACAGCGCCCGATGGGCCGGGACAAGGGCAGCTTCAAGGGGAAGCGTGAGTGCCTAACCCTTGCCTCGGGACGCAATCTCATTCAGCCAGATGCACTTGCGCTGTTTGATCTTGCTGGCATTGCTTACCCGCCAACCGTGCCGATTGTGCGCTCCATATCTGCTTTGTTGCAAGGCTTGGAGGCCGGAGGGCCTCTATTTGTGTGGGTTGCCCACAATGATTGCAAATGCCTGCTGATGTTTACTTGAGCTGGCCTGAAAGCCGTGAGGCCGAAGAACTGCTGTTCTTCATTGTGCAGCAGAAGCGCGGCGTAACTAGTCGAGCTCCGCTGGGACTGGACCTGCTGTGCTCGCACGAGGCAGGTCACACGCTCCTCAGGCGTAGCGTCGATGCTTATGAGCATAGGCCTTACCCGACTGCGGTCAGGGTCTACGTTGCTCGCACCCCATTCCTGGGCAGCGTCCATGGTGGACATACTATGCTGTTTGAGGGGCTGGTTGCTACGGCACCAGCTAGGTTCCTCGTAAACTCCGGGGCCTCGGGGTCCTTCGTGAGTAGGGATTTGGTGTGCTCCGCTAGCTTGCATTTGCAAGCAGACGGTCTAGCTAGAGTGACATTGGCCGATGGGCACCCCACCAATGTGCTGGGTTTGTGCTCATTCCTATTTCGCATTCAGCAATATAAAGCCGAGGTTCTTTGCTACGCAATTGCGTTATACGTCCTTTGATGTCAAATTGGGAGATGACTGGCTTCGTGCCACATCAGCATGCCTTGACTATGAACACCGAACTTGCACGGTACAACGTGGCGCACGGCGCCTTGTCCTATGCAAGCAGCTTCCCTCTGCACCGCCGCTGGCGGCAGGGGCTTCCATTCTGCTGTCCGCCATGCAGATGAAGCGACTAATTCACAAGAACTGCCCAGATGGCATTTCTTGTGATGGTGGCGTTCAATGATGACGAGTCCCAGCCTGACTTGTGTGTGAATGCTGCGATTCACATGGCAGTCACATGGCAGGGTCCTTGATAAGCTGATGGATGAGTTTGCGGACGTGTTTCCTGACTCTCTTCCGGACGGTCTATATCCTCACCGAGGTGTGGCTCATACAATCCCACCGGAGCTAAGCCACATGGCTCTGTTGGCATCACATGACCGACTATTTGTGCCGGGCAAGTGGCCCGCCCGGGGGCGGGCTCCGCCCGTCCCGAAATACCCCTCGCCAGGATCCGCCCGTTCAAGGGAGGATCCTTGGGCCCGCCGCAAGGCGGGCCTTGGGGCGAACCTGCTCACACCCCTGGAGGGGGGTTGGCACGGGGAAGCACTAAGGAGCCTCAGGGGCTGAGGCTCATCAATGAGTTCGAGCCCGGGAAGCCTCGGAGCAGCCTGGCCGCTGCTCGCCGCCGCAGCCGCCGCCGCACTGCGCTCTCGGCCGCCTACTTGTGATGCTTCGATGCCACTCCCCCTCCGAGGTGTGTGGAAGCCGCTCCGAGGCCCACCCCGTCAGGGGCGGGCCTCACGAGAGTCGATAGCGGGGACATGTCACGTCCACGGGAAGTCCTCGAGGGTACCGTTACGTGGACAGGTAACTGCCACGGGCGGACCGCGAGGGACCCGTAGGACATGTGACGTCCACGGGCGGACCTCGAGGAGACCGCACGACAGGGGTCACGCCAAGCGATACATCGCTGGCGGAAGTGAGAAGGTGCGGGAGAAAAGTCGAAATGGCCCGCGCCACAGATACCACATGTACGCGTTAACGGGAGATTTATGCGCCCAGAGGGCTGAACGCTACAGCTTGGGTCGCCACACAAGCAGAGGCCCTCCGACTTCCGACCAAAGCAGAGATCAAGCGTACAGCAAGTAAGTCCGATTGCGGGCAGGCCTGGCCAACAAGGTCAAATAGCTTTCATACAACTTGCTGTTTGAATTCATATATCACGGCTTGCTTAAGGTTCTCACGCTTGCGCTTGTAATTTGCCCTTGACCATCCCAAGGGGACGTGCCGGCCGAGAGGTAGAAGGCCTGGGAGTCTTGCAGTCTCGGAGACGATGTTGCAAGTCGACGCAGCGAAAGCAACCACGTGGGTCCTTGCCACATTCCTCGAGCCCCCAGAGATACTGGAGGTCTGTAACGTTCCCAGGTTTGTGAGCGCCTAACAGTGTTGTTAACGCTTACCTGGTGTTCATTTGTGCCGGACGGCACGAACCGCCCTGGCACTCGTGCCGTTGTCGTTCCGTCCAGGTTCGTCCGGGTGGCCTCGCATGCTCCCGTCATGCTCGGCCCAGACATGCTCGGCGGCATGCCCGCCGCGGCCATGCTCGGCGCCATGGCGCCTGCTGGAGACAGCTCATGGTTCCCTCGTCAGGCACGCTCCTCGTGGGCGAGCCTTGGGGCAACCCCCATACACCCTAAAGGGCGGGTGGCACGGAGAAGCACTGACTATTGCACGAGCAGAGAGAGACCCGACCTTGGGGGCTGGGGACTCAGTGAAGCTCGGAGAGGCGCAGCCTTGCGGCTGCCTGCTGCTGTAGACCGCTGCCCCGCGCGGCTCGTTGCCGGCTCTGCTGTGGAGACCTTGGCGGCGTCCTGCGGGAGGTAAGGCTACAGCGTGTGCCCGTGGGTGGAGCCGCTATTTAGCGGCATCACCACAGGGNGTCGTGCCCGCGGACCTGGCGGTGGGCTTCCAGCGGCTCCTGCTGGCGCTGGGCGTGCGCGAGGCGCCGTCTCTCGCCGACCTCGCAGCGCTGCTGACGGCCATGGCCACCGGCGGCGCGCCCGTCCCGCCCGACGCCCTGCCCTCGGTGCTCTGGGTCGTGCAGCACCTCGCTGATCTCCGCTTCAGGTTTTCCCATCTATCCTCTTCTACTCTCAACTCCGCCCTTGTTTTTGTGATGTCCTCCATTGCCGCCTATCAAGATGTAATGTTTTGAGTTCTGTCATGGGTCTCTAGGATGTAGGCTTTCAGCAGCCAAGGAGGTCATGAGGGCGGCCTCTCAGCTGTCACGCTTCGGATCCTACTCGTAGTCCAGAACAGGGCAGGGAAAGAGGGAGCAAAGGAACAGGAGAGGATGGGGAGGAGAGGAGAGAGGTCCCTAGGTAGTCAGCCTAGCTGTGCAACAGATGGAGATTCCAAATACACGTCTCTAATCGTTCAGCTTAAATAAATTCTTGACCTGGAGTATAATCACTACTTTTCAGCACTTAAGGCTCCCTTTCCATCAACAGGTACTCCCAAAGCATCAACTACACGGCCTACATAGCTTTTCTTACAGGAAGATCAACAATAGACGCAGTTCGTTAATAGACATTCCAGTTAATGTGCTGAGGGCATTGCTCCGTGTGGCCTTCAGCCCTCCCGGGGAGAGTGGTGGCGTGCACGTGCCGGTTGCAGCGGGCGTACTGGCGCCAGCAGCAGAGCTGGTGTACAACGACGCACCCTGGGTAGCCGATGGCGGCGCCGATGGAGATGCACCAGGCACCAGTGAGCTTATAAAGCCTCAGTGTGAAACTCGTGTGAGAATAAGAGGAGTTGCATGTTCGTGATAGAGAGAGGGAGACAGCTAGTTACCTTTGTATTTCAGAGTCAGGATGGTCTGCCAATGACTGACTGTCTTTGCCAATGAGGACTGTATCCAACAAAAAGGACTTTATGGAGGGTATTGAGCTGAAGTCTCACATCTTAGAATCATGTGACGAGGGTTCTTGTTGGCCCATCCAATGTGCAGACGGCGGCGCTCTGGTGGCGGCGCCGCTGCGGTTCGTGCATCCGAGCGTGTCAGCAGACGTGGGCGAGCGGCTGGGCGCACGGTCCTTGCGGCGTCTGCTGCTCGCGGGCACTGCGGCAGGCCTGGAGCTCGGCCTCGCCGCCGGTGTCGCTGAGGCGTTCGGCCAGCATGAGGCGCTCACGACGCGCCTCAAGCACATTGTGGAGATGTATGCTGACGGGCCAGGTGAGAAAATTGACGAATTGCCTGGTCACAACGGGGTTATTGAAGGCAAAAGCTACAATTTATGTCATCTGTGGCTTGGAGGTTACTAACTACGGAGGATGAAGGCTTAGTGGTGTTGGGGTAGCTTTGTGCCCAACTGAAACTGTTGATTTAGGCCTTGCTCTGCTTTTAGTTTGCTCTCACTTTCTACGTCCTCCTCCTCCTCTCCTCCTGTTGTCCACTCTTTATATGTCCTACTCAAGTATGCCCATCTTGGACTTGAACTCTATCCGTACAGCTATGACAAAGATAGCTGCCATAACTCCTCACTATATCTACTGACCGGTCTTGCTTGCTCAGCTCATGGCAGCCATTCCCTGCAGTCGCCCAGGAACTCTCGGGATCACCCTCCTGCTGATTGTGTTGCTCGGCCTTTTCCTCGCTCTCTACTGCGTCGTCCCTCCTCCCTCCTTCCTCTCTGTCAGGACTGACGCCCCTTCTCCTGCTCCCTCTGTGTTCCTCTGTCCCTCTCCGACTTTCCTTCCCCTCTCCCTCCTCTCTCTCTCTTGCTGGAACCTCCTTGGCAGGCATTCTGTTCGAGCTGCTGCAGAACGCCGACGACGCAGGCGCGACGTGCGTGTCCTTCCTCCTGGACAGCGGCTCCTACGGCACGTCGTCGCTTCTGTCGCCGGGCATGCGCCCATGGCAGGGCCCCGCGCTGCTCGCCCACAACGACAGCGTCTTTTCGCCCAGCGACCTGTACGCCATCAGCCGCATTGGGCAGGACGGGAAGCTGCGGCGGCCCGCCGCCATCGGCCGCTTTGGCCTCGGCTTCAACTCTGTCTACCACTTCACTGACGTCCCTGGTGCGCTCCCTGCGCTCCTACCTATCAAACCCCGAACCCTTATAAATTAAACCATGACCCTAACCCTAAACCAATTTTGTCCTCCTGTCGCTGCCTGCCTGAAACCCTGGGTAGCCTGAAATCTGATGAAGCTTGTTATAAGTCATAGACCCTTGTTATGAATCTGAGACCAGAGCTGCACACTAATTGAGCTGTGGACCAGCTACAAGTGTACTGCAATCCTTTGATTCATAGTTTAGGATATTGGTGGCATTTGGGGTCCGTTGAGATGCGGGCTTTATGTCAGATGCACAGGCTGCCTTGCAGAAGCAAAGTGCAGACCAGACTAAGAACCCATTTGGTGTGTAATTGAAGGTGATATCCCTACCCTTAAATCTCAACCCAAACCCTAAAACCAGAACCCTAAACCTCTAAACCCTAAATCCTAAGCCCTAGACCTCAGAACCATGATTCTGCATGGCCGGTGCATGCGCAGGGTTCGTGTCGGGCGGCCACGTGGTGCTCTTCGACCCCCACGCTCGGCACCTGCCGGGCGTGAGCCCCGCGCAGCCGGGCCTGAAGCTCGTATTCCCGGGCCGCGGCCTGCCGGCCGCGTTCCCCGACCAGTTCGCGCCGTTCGCGCACTTTGGCTGCGACCTGCGGGGCGCTGCGCCATACTCTGGCACGCTCTTCCGCTTCCCGCTGCGCTCGCCGGCGGCGGCAGCAGTGTCGGAGATCAAGGCCGAGCCGTGCGCGCCCGCCGACGTGCTCGCGCTGTTCGCGGCGTTCTCCGCGCTCGCGCCGGAGGCGCTGCTCTTCCTGCGCAGCGTGCGGCAGGTGTCGCTGTACCACAAGCCGGCGGGCGACAGGAGCGGCAAGCCCCAGCTGCTGTTCTCGACGCGGTGCTCGGAGCTGGTCCCGGCGGTGGCTGCGGCGCGCCAGGCTGCGCTCCACGAGTTCATCGCTGGGCCCGGCGGCGGCAGCGGCGGCAACGGCGGCGGCGGCAAGGATGCGTTGTACGGCCGGCTGATGCGCACGCCGGAGGCGCAGCTGCCGTGCTTCGCCGGCCGCACGACGCTGGCGGTGACGCGGCAGGCGGGCTGGCCGGAGAAACCTGAGGAGGGAGGTGAGGAGGGAGGTGAGGAAGGAGCTGCCCAAGTTGGCCACCAGG
>WELB01000373.1:41305-77987 GCA_009602725.1 Spirogloea muscicola | reverse complement strand
GCCGCCATGGCGGCGCGCGCGGGCTCGGGAGCTGCACTCGCCGCGCGCAGCTCGCCTCGTAGTCTGGCGAGCTGCGTACGTTCGCGACGAGGGGAGGAACGGAAGCGGACAGAGCGCAGATTCTAGGCGGGGGTGGAAAGGAACCTTTGCATGCGCGGATCTGGATGGGCCTGAAGCGAAGCGGCGGATGAGCAGATCGTTGGTCCTGGTTGCTTCGGGTAACCCCCCGCTATTCTGGTGTGTGCTCCACTCACTGAGGAAGACGGCAGACGGAAGGCGACAGACGGCAGACGGCAGACGGGGATTATTGGCATCGATTGCCGCTTACAGCTTTCTGGAAGACGAGGCAGAGCGCTCCAACCGAGGGCCTGCAACGCTGGGCCAGCGCCGCAGTCGGCGGCGCCTGCGGCGGCGGCGGCGGCGGCGGCGGCGCATGGCCGAAGAACGCGGCGGAATCCCAGGGGCGGTTCCCGCTGCACTCCGTGGCCTCGGCAGAGAGAGTGGCGGCGGCGGCGGCGGCGGCGGCGGCGGCAACGGCAGCAGCTGTGATGACGATGAAGGCGGCGTGGTGCTGGGAGTCGATGGTGGCGGCACGAGCACCACCTGCGTGGCCCTCCGCGTCGGCCGCGCCGCGGGGCTGGCCGCGCCGCTGGACGGTGGACCCCGCATGGCGGGCCGCGGAGTAGCTTCCGGCTCCAATGCGAACAGCGTCGGAGGTATAGGCACCGCATGCAGGCCTTACTGTTTGGCGTTGATGGTCAATCAGCAAACTTGTTCCATTGCGCTCGCACAGCTGCTGTCACGACGAGGTGCTTCGGCGCTTCTCACCACGCAAAGCTTCCTGAATTGCCTTCCGCCTGTCACCTGATCGTATTGGCTGGCCCTGCACAGACACAGCATCAGTAAGACTGCTATCAGTTGGAAGGGGCTGTGGTGCCTGAGCACGGCGCAGAGCAGGAGGCTACTCTTGCTCATCTGCAAGCCGGAGAGGCGGCTTGTGCATGGTGTCCTTTAGCTCTGGCAATGATAGGTCAGCATTCACACTCAGTGAGCTGAGCAATCGAGCTGACGGCCTGCTGTTGTTGGAAACAGAGGAAGCTGCTCGTACAGCCGTGGTGACAGCGATGATGGCGGCATTAGTCAACGGCCGTCTGCCTCAGTCAGCTGTGCGCGGGGTGTGCCTCGCCCTTGCTGGAGTGGACCGCCCTACGGATATTGACCGAGTGACTGGCTGGATGAGGTGAGAGGTAAGCCCCAGGCTGTTGCAAGCTCTCTGAGCCAAACCATCTGCTTAGCCTGATGTGATGTACTTTTCTATCAGTGCATATATGCATGGTGAAGTAGTAGCATATTTTTCAATGAGCATTGTTACCAGTGTGATAGGGACTATGCTAATATGTCGTCCCAATAACACCCGAGCAGATCTTGGGTCACAGGAATATATTCCCAGCCAATGTGGATATCCATGTGCAGAACGATGCAGTAGCTGCCCTTGCCAGTGGAACGGGAGGCAGTCTGTATGGGTGTGTGCTTATTGCCGGGACTGGAACCATAGCTGTAGGTTACAGCAGGGATGGGCGGAATGCTCGAGCATCAGGTGCGGGCCCCTTACTTGGGGACAGAGGCAGGTATGCTCTTGTGTACAATTATGACAGGACGGCTATTGTTTGCTTGGAAGCTTGCAAGCAGAAGCTGGAAACCGTGAGCTGTGCTTCTGACTGGCTGAATATTCCAAATTTCCTTCAGACAACCTTGGACCTGGTTCGCAGCTATGCGTCTTACTTGATTTCATGATTTCAGAAACATGATAGCTTCCTGATTGCAATGTGCAAACATGTTGAGGCTTGATGCAGTGGCTATGCAATTGCCTCTGAGGCGCTGACCGCCGTTATGAAGGAGCACGATGGGCGAGGTCCAAGGACTATGCTGACACAGCTGATTCTTAGCCATTTGCAGCTGTCTACGCCTGCGGACATCATTGGGTACTTGTTGCTTCCAGATAGACACACTGCAGGATTTGTCATTGATTGCTTGTTGCATCCAGATAGACACGGTGCAGGGTGTTGATTGCAGTGTTCTCCATTGCTTAGATTAAACCCAGCATCTTGCTCTGCTCAACTCCAGTCAATAAGAGAAAGTAAGCAAGAGAGTTTCGCTTGTGCCAAGCTCGTGTGCTGGATACAGCATGACCAACCTTCTCATTTTCTGCTATGATCAGATGGGTATACGAAGATCAATCATGGGCGCGGGTTGCGGCTCTGTCACCTTTTGTGAGAAGGGCAGCAGCAGCTGGAGATTTTGAGGCCCAGAGAATACTGGAGGAGGCAGTGCAAGAGCTTACTGCTAGCGTTGCGGCTGTGGAGAAAGCGCTGCAGTTGAGTGGTCCAGGTCAGCCTGCCTTTCATCTGCTAGCTCAACTTGTAGGCAAACTCATGCTGACTACAGGACGCTCCCTTGGCATTTCCCTATGACCACCAATGCAGCTTGACTACAAGAATCACGTCAAGATTGGTCATTGACTCGTTAATCATCATCTGCTCTTGAGGCATCCTCGAGATTGTTATTTGTGCGTCATGTCAATCTCTTTGTGTTGGTGCAGATAATAGAGATCCTTATCCACTGGTCCTAGTTGGAGGCTTGTTAGAAGACACCGAAGCTTGGAATCTCAGCCAGGCCCTTATTAAAAATATCTCAAGATGCTTACCAGCAGCCCGACCAATCAAACCAAAGGTAACATGTGTGTGTGTGTGCTCATCTACTTGTTAGAGATTGTTGATTTAATCGAGAACCTCACAGCTTCATGCTTCAATTGTTTGACTACTTGCAGATGGAGCCGGCAGGAGGAGCTGCACTTTTAGCATATCTTAGATACCAGGCCAAGGTATCCCCGTCTTTAGGTCAGCATAAGACAGTCATGGAAGGTCAGCTGTGTTGAGATCTGCGCTCGTGTTTTGAGTTGTGATTATACAATTCGTTGAACGAGCTGCCAAATCTCGTTTTTACTTTTGAAGGGTACAACTTTGCAAGTATGAAACATGTCATCCTGATGTATCAAAACAGGCTTGTCTTGTCTTGACCATGTCTCTTTATGGAGACCTGCTAGTCAGCTTCTCAACAAATATGTCACTGCATTTTACAGAATCCTAAAGCCTGGCGGCATGTCTTGCCCTCAGTTGTCTGGTGCTATTTGGCTTGCCTGTGAGATACAGGACGAGAGCTGCAAGCAAGAGACAAACGGTCCAGTATGAGGAATTTGATGACTGATTGACAGAAGGCAAAGCCTCGGATTTCCTGGTGCACAAGGCTGGCCAGGCTCTGCACCTTCAAGGCAGGTAGTGGACCCGCCTAGGAAGCTCATGGGTGGCCACTATCCCTGTATGGGTATGGATACCCTTTCTTGCGAGTTGATGAGCTTGTGGATAGTCACATAGCAACTCCACTAAAGGGAAATAGAAACTTACCATCCGCGTGATCTCTGCAATCGTGTCTGAAGATTGTCAATTCCTTGTCCCAGCCGTGGTTGAAATCCTTAGCAGCTTGCAAACCCCTGCCTTCTAAGGACTTCCCTATGAACCAGCGCCTATGTCTAGGCAATTGCCAGATTCTTCTCTCCCTTGTGAAGCCTGCATGGTACCACAACGCCCCAACTCAAGCAGTGAATAGGTCATGCACTGTAAAATTATTTTACAGTGCCTCCTTGCCCCAATGCTTTGGCTGTTACATCTGAATCTACTACAGGCCCAGCACAAAGCTAGGGCCAAGCATCCACATACTTAGTATCAGATAGGTGAGTGCGCCTCAGTACCTGGCACTGCTTTACCACTAAGAGCAGCCAACACCACCTCTGGGTTGGTAGGGTCCTTAGGTCTGAAGTCATAAAGGACGCACTAAAGAAGCTACGTGTAAGTAGAGAGAACATGGACTACCTGCTTGTCTGCAGATACATGGTCATACGAGGATGAGAGAAGGCAAGGCTGCCATTCTGAAAGAGCTTTGCAGGCATCCAAATGTACTGGAACGGTGAAAATCAGGGACGCACCAATTATAAGATATGGACAGACTGAGCTAAACGAATTAACGGACATTCTTCGAGGAGACGAGGCTCTCAGCAGAGGTGCACCTCGTTCTCAGGAGTGCAGAGAATTGTTACGAAGTGCTCAAGGAGCTGCGGCAGGACTGCTGCCCCCAGCGTCATGGTCCAGGTTGCCGGCCCAAGGGGCACATCGAGCGGCAGCGTGGCCACGTACACGTCACAGCAGCAGCTCTGTGCGGCGGCGGGTTCGCCTGCGGCTTCGGCGCAGCTCACGCGACGGGGGCCCCTTGCAGCACGAAGGCGGCCAACGGCGCCGAAGCTCCATTCGCTGGGCATCGCTGCCCGTCGCCTACAGCGCTGGACTCTGAGGCCGACGGCGGGCCCCTCGGCGGCTCCTCCAAATGGCCTGCCCGTGGCGGCGGCGGCGGCGGCGGCCATGGCGGCGGCCTCCAAGCTTGGATATGCAAATGGGCGGATTTCTGCTGTGCGGCCGCGGCTGGAGAGGGGCGCGGCCGGTGGAGCGAGGCGGAGAGGCGACTTTGGGTGCTGCGCTCTGACAGCCGGCCCCCCTTCTGCGGCAGGCGGGGGCAGCCGTCCCGCCGCCGCCAGCGGACTTGGGCCCTTTCGCATCCACTCATCAGTGGAAGTGTTCAGCGGAGAGAATACAGTATCTGGCAGGAATCTTCCCACGGCCTGCAGCGCGGCAAGCTGCCCCGTGCCATTCCCACCGGTCGCCCCCCCGGAATCCTCCTCCTCTGGCGCTCCCCCCTCCGGCGCTCTGCCGCGCCTTGACCGCCGCCGCCGCCGCCCGGGCGAGATGCGCCGCGCGCGCCGCCGTCGCGTGAGGCGCTGCGAGGCTCGAGCTGCTGCGGCGCCAACGAGCTGGCTCGGAGCCCGCTGCTTCCGAGGAAGCTAGAGACCGCGAGGCCATGTCGATGGAGGGCGTGACTCTTGACGGCAGCGGCCTTGGCGGCAAGTGGACGTACGTGGAGGCGCGCCCGTTCAGTGCGGCCGCTGAGCAAGCTCTGCTACCCGCTGAGCAGATCGTCGCTGAGGTTCAGGTGAAGCCCCTGCTCGGCCCGCCAACAATGGTCTAGTGTTGCTGTTACAAGTGGCAACTTGGGTTAAAGATGCGGTGTGCTGGCAGCCGAGCTCAGCAGACTTGTGCGCCACTGTTTCCCATCAACATTGGACTGCAGAGCTGGACGGATTGCGTTGGCAGGGTCTGTAAGGGTTCGGCAACGGGATTACAGTCAGGGGCAGTGGCTTGATACAGCTTGGCTACTATCCTGCACACCGAGTGCTCCTCGTTCGTTCAGCAGCAAGCGGAGCTTCAGTTCACGATGAATGCACAGGATGCGCCTGACGCAACCGCCTGCACTTGCTGCAGCATGTGGTACTCGTCAACTGTGACGTCACTGGCTCTCTCCTGGTGACCAACTTCCGCCTGCTCTTTCTCTGTGAGGGCAAGGCTCAGCCTCTCAGCCTCGGGACTATTCCAATTTGTGCCATCGACAGAATGTGCAAGCTGGTACGTTTTTCACCTCATGTGACTGAGCACGGCTTCCTGTTTTGCTTGGACCATGGGAAAGGCTTGACCTGACAACATTCGAAGTCCTTGCTCACCACGTCATGATAGCACCTCAATCCACTATGCTTTTAGCAGCCGAATGCTGATAGCGTGGTGAGGCATGTAAGTGAGCATGTAAGCATGTACACCACTGCAGCCTTGCCTGCCTTGCTGCGCTTGGGCTGAATTGTTGGTTTGTTGCATTTTGCTGGTATAGCAATCAGGCAGGGCCTCATCTGCTGGCTGGTCGCGTCCCATGGAGCGAGTGCCAGGGCTCCGGCTCCTGCAAGTGATAGGTCAGTAGTACTTACTTTCAATGAGTTGGTTCTCTTGCCAAGGGAAGCTTTGCAGCGATCATTTGCTCTTGAGGTCACATTATTGATGCAGAGTGTCTGTATTGTTACTCTGTGACCGACAACTTCGTGTAACATGCGATTGGACACAAAATCTGTTGTCTATATGCAGGAAAGGATGTGCGAACACTCTTATTTGCCTTCCGGCCAAGGACCAGGCAGCGAAGACTCATACACGACGCTCTGCTGCAACTCATGCGACCCCTTCGCATGCTTGACTTGCATGCATTTGCTGTTGGAGCGGCTGAAAGGGCGTCACAGTCTTTTGTTGTAGTCAGGGATCAACTTGGAGATGAGGTGCAGCCTTTTCAGGACGCAGGCCTTCTTGGCAAGTCTGATGCCAGGTCCCTGGATAAGCCTGAGCAGCTTGATACTGTGCAAACTCAGGGCCAGGATGCTGTGGCAAACCAGAGGGCAGAGTATATCCGGATACTTGATAGCTGCAATGTGGCAAGCAAATGCAGTATGACGAGAAACCTCAGTGAGTCAGAGCCGCACCTCATACGGGATCTTTTGCAGAGCAGAGTTGACGGAGTTATCATGCAAAGGCAGAGTGTAGCGAGCCTCCTCCCAAGCAAATCAGGTCGGAGTGAAGGTTGGCGCATTAGTGAGGGGAATGCAAGCTACAGCATATGTCCTACCTATCCCTCCCTCTTACTAGTTCCACCAGGAATCACAGATGAGGATTTGCTGGCCGCCTCAGCGTTCCGTGCGAGGGGCAGGTTACCTGCTGTCAGCTGGCGCCACCCTGTCAATGGTGCTACCCTCTGCAGGTCTGCACAGCCTCTGGTTGGAATCATGTTGAGCAGCAGAAATGAAGCAGATGAGAAGCTCGTGGCTGCTCTCAGCGATAGCGGCAGGAAGCTATACATTGCAGATGCACGGCCGCGAAAGAATGCGCTGGCTAATGGAGCTATGGGCGGTGGATCTGAGCCTGCTGCAAATTACCGGCACTCAGAGGTAGCGCTTGTCCCGGCTATTAGTATCTGTACTTGTGTGGTAACGTTCACTAGTAGAGCAGACTCAAGTCCCCTTTGGTTGTGCGGGCTTTGAAGTTTTGTCACGGGACTCACAAGTCTTACTCCCTAGAATGGCTAACTTCAGCATACCTGCTTCCATGCAGGTTGTATTCCTTGGCATCGAGAACATCCACATTATGCGAGAGAGTTTCCAACGTCTTCGTGAGTATCTCGATGTACATGGGGCTTGCTCATCGGATGGCTCTTCTTCGCTCCTCCGCAGCCAGGGAACAGGGGGCGGTTGGACCGGGGGTAACACCAGCAGCACAGCTGTAGCAGCTGCTGCACTTGCTGATTCTGGTTGGCTGCAGCACGTCCATGCCCTGCTGGCTGGAGCTGCATGGATAGCGGCACGAATTGCTGTGGACGAGACGTCGGTTCTAGTGCACTGCAGCGATGGGTGGGATAGGACGGCTCAGCTTGTGTCTCTGAGCAACCTGCTTCTGGATCCATACTACCGCACATTCAGAGGTATAACAACAGCGACATTGTCTGCGTTTGTCTGAGTAGATATTCGCAGGATCTTAGACTCAGTCAGATCACTGGACGCTACGACAACAATGTCCAAATAGAGAGTCCTACAGGAACTTAAATTCAATTAGAGCATCGCACCAATCGCGATTGGGGAATGCATGTGCAGGTTTTCAGGCTCTGGTAGAGAAGGACTGGCTAGCTTTTGGCCACCCCTTCGCTGAGCGCATGGGCATGAGCTACTGCCAGCCCTCTTCGCCGTCACCTTCCGCATTTTCCCTTGGGAGCAGTAGCATATCCGTGGACAGTTTGAGCTCGTTATCGACTTCTGCATCAGCTTCTATCAGAGGCATGCCATCAGCAAGCGGAAGCATTGGCGGGGGAAGTGGAGGTGGCGGCCCCAGTGTGCTCAACCAGGGTCCCATATTTTTGCAATGGTTGGACTGTGTGTCACAGCTGTTGCGCATTTTCCCAGAAGCCTTCGAATACACTTCGATGTTCCTTGTGGACCTCGCTGATGAAGTACATGCCTGCCGGCACGGCGATTTCCTCTGCAACAGGCAAGATTGTGTCGTTCTTGCGCAGTCTCTTTCTCTGTGCAGTCAGTGTAGTAGCATAGCTGAATTGTATTTGTCAGAGGTGCCGCTTTTGCTGATGCAGGCAGGTAAAGGAAATGTGTCAGGCTTCCTTGAGTGGCTACCCAGCTTTGTGTCACTTATTTACACATTGTCTCCTTTGCACGCTCTTTGCAGCGAGAAGGAACGTCGACAAGGGGCTGTGTGGAGTCAGTGCAGCAGCATGTGGCAAGATTTATCAAGGAAGCGAGCAGGCAGAGGGAGAGATGCCCAAAGCCCTCATCCACATGTGAATGTACTTTACGACCCGAATGTACACAGAGATGTGCTCTTGCCACCAGTTGCAGCCCTGGCTCCCCTCCTCTGGCCCCAGTTTTTCCTTCGATGGGCATTGCCTGTTGAGTTTGGAGCTCAACCAGTGCTCCCTTATGGACCTCTTAAGAGTACATCAGATCTTCTTTGCCAACGGATGGTCTCAACAGAGGCAGTGAGCAACCCTCCTCTGCTTCATTAATTTAGCAAGGCTCAAGAGACGAGGCCACTGTCGGACTTCATGAGATCAGCTATTGGTACTTACTCATGTGTTGATCTGAGCTTAATATAAGCTTGGCCTACCGCTTGACACATTCGTTCACAGGCCAAGAGGACCATGGAACAACGATGTAGAGAACTTGAGGCATCAGCGTCTAGTCTCCGGGAGAGGCTGGAAAGTGAGTGCTTGGCACATGAGGCCACGAAGGTTGTCTCAGCTCGTGCACAGCAGGAGTGTGCCAGCTTGCAGAGGGGCCTGCAAGGTAACATGTCACTTTCGGTCGGCATGGGTATCATTGTATCAACACTTTGAAGTATTGTCGCTTGAACTTGCATACATGATCATATAACGATGGCGCCTGCCGCCCCTACAATTATGGGGCTTGTTGATTGACATGTAGGTGCTCAACAGGCTACTTGCCGGTGTATGGCTGTTGCGCGGTTGTGCTTGTACTCATGGCACAGGTCAGCATTGCCTGTTTTTGTGCAGCATTAGGAGGACACTGCCAGCTGCCTTCTGGTGCACTATCCAAAGTCGGAGAAGCTGACAAGGATGAAAGACGCTTGGATATGTGGAAAGATGCTGAATTTCCAGAGGACTTTGCAGTCTCCGTGTCGCTAACAGCAGAGGCTGACCGCTGCCGAGGAGCTTCATGCCGAAGAGCTTCTTGCAGGTTGGCATAGCTGTGCATCAAGGTTGGCAGAGGATGAACGTGGGGTTCCATGTCGCTCAAGGGGGACGCAAAATCATTAGCCTTGAATAGCGGTCAGGCTTCCATGTCTCGCTTGATAAAGAGCTAAATCTATGATCATTGTACCTGCAGGCAAGGACGTGCATGTAGACACAAGGTGGGCAGTGGTGGGAATTCAAGCCTCTCGGGAATCCGAGCGGACTTCAAGGCGTTCGACCAGCTGTCAATAGTGGACTCGTACTTTGGGCCAGACCGCAGCTGCAGGGGGAGCTCGTCTCCACCAGACCGCCAGCTGCAGCAGGAGGAGGTCTCTGGCTGACTGGCTCACTTGTGCATCCCAGGCTTCAACCTGTTGCATCATCGTGGGCAGGCAAGTTTGGAGCCTGCGGCGCAGGCTCTGCCCCAGTTGCTTGGGTCTTCGCCCTGCCAAGATGCTGAGCACCTATGTGGCGCAGCGCATTTTGTGTTGACCTTCATGGAGCCATGCCCCCGCCCTCCTCCTCCACTCCTCTGAGGATCTGCCTCAGCTTCAAGTAAGCGCTGAGAAAAGGTCGTCTCACAAAGGAAGAGCTTACTAGACTGCCTCAGCAGAAGGGCGGCTGAGGCTCACCTGGCCAAAATGCATGACCTCCGGATGCTGATCCACTCTGATGTGTTGCTTGCATTAGCGAGACGAATTTGAGTTGCTGGAAGACGCAGGAGGTAGTTCTTTGACTAGCTTTGGCCACCTTCATTGGGAGTACTTCTGAACGAATTACGCCTTCGGCGTAGTAATTTTGTCAAAGCTCCTGCATGAGCCCAGCTTCTTTGTGCACCCTTCCTGTACAATCTGGAGGCTGGCAAGGGGGCTGTGCATGTTTGCGCAGGCGCGCTCAACCATATGACAATACCGTGCGCTCCCTACCCCAGCTTTTACAACATGCATGAGGAGCAACTGCATAACCTACAGAGGTACCTGGTGGAGCATGTGAGTAGATTCCACTTGGCAGCAGCTGTGACAGCTTCGTTTGTAAATGGTGTGCAGTCAGGCCACTGGCCCCGCGTCAGTGCCGGCTAGTAAAAGCACCAGCTCCTGCACGTGACATTGTACAAGGCCAGGGGGCCAAACGGCTGCCCAGGCTCGGTGCTCGGGGGGCGGCAATGGCGCAGCCCCCGGCATTTGGGTGTGCTGAGTAGCCAGACTTGCATCCCATTCAATGGCAGCTCCTACTAGTGTCAGAATAAGGCGGGGCGTCACGAGCTGATGACTGGCCCAGCAATACTGAGGGCTTCAGCACGAGCGGCATTGGAGGGCTGCTGCTGCGCTGCCTGCCAGTCCGCTCGCCGTGGCTGGTGGGTGGCGGCAAGGCCTCAGCCGCAGCGGTGGTAGCAGCAGGCGGCGCTAGCTTGACCTCCTGATTACCCTCTTTCGCTCTTTGAGGGGATGCGGTGCTGAGGCTGCTCAGTGTAGCCTCTGCTGCCGGCGGCACCCTGCGTGGCTGGGAGGATACTGATGCTGAGCGCTGCAGGGATGTGAAGCTCTCCGAGTATGACCCTGACAGCTCCTTGTGGGACGACGAGAAGCTGTATTCGCCGGCGGCGGTATTGCGCTTGCTGGCCTTCCTGACGGCCACCTTCTTCTGCTCCTTCTTCTCCCCCCAGTCTATCGGCCCGTATATGTGGCTCTTCTCTGGAAGCTCTGGATTCGACCCCCCCGGGCGAATCTCCAAACTCTTCACTTTCCTCACCTTCGCCTCGCCGGCAATCGTATTTCCGCCGTCACCCTCGTCCCTGCCTGATGCCCCTGTCGCCGCTGGCGCCTCTGTGGACAGCGTGCCCAGACTCCTCGTGCGCAGCTCCAGCCTTGCCTCCTCGCTCAGGCTGACACTGTTGCTCTGGCTCTCCCCCCCTCCATCCCCCGGCACGCTGCCATGCTGCCGCTCGGCGACCTTGCCCCCCCCTACCCAGTTGCTGCTCTTGCGGAAGAGTGCACGCACAGCGCTCTGCAAGCTGCGCTCCTGTGCCTTCAGCTCTGCGCTGTCCTCAGAGACAGTTTCCTCGCCTCTGCCAGTAACACCCTGCTCAACGGGACCGCTGTTTGCTGGCGAGCTGCCCCTGCAGAGGCCAGGCCTGGTGACATTTGAAACAGCCCATATGCTGGGCTGCAGACATGACACATCTGACAGAGTAACGAGCACAGGAATAGCTGCACCAACCAAGCAAACCTGTGCTCTCAAATACCTGCATCAGGACAATCTACTGAGGTTTGAGCGCATACAGCTCATTGGCCATGAGGCAGGGAGCTGGGAATGCCGACACTTGACCAGCGAAGGGTCGAAGGTTCATACTTGTGAAAGGAGAGCGCCCTGACGCGGTAGTCCTCCTCGCGCTCGAGCTGCTTCTCAATCTCGGGGTCCTCGCCGAGCTTCTGCAGGGCCTCCTCAGCAAGCAGCGTCGCCTGCTGGTTCCTAGCCCCCAGTCGTGACAGCGTGAGCAGCGACTGCAGCCCGCCCATGGCCATCACCTGGTCCAAAGAACACGGTCATAATCCACGCGGCTGCCTTGGAATGATGTGCACCATGAAAAGTTCAACTAGCACAGCCAACAGAAAAGCTGCGGTCATCTAGAAAAAGTGGGAGTTTTGAAGCTCCATGGAGCTGCTCAAGTGGACGCCACACCTGGCGCTTGTTCTCGCTGTGCACTGCGAGGTGCCAGAATGCCCGAGCAGCCAGGCGCTGCACCTCGGGGTGGGGAGACTGTGCCATGGCAATGACGCTCCACAGGCCCTCCTCTCGCACCACGCCGTTGATGATGACAGCATCTGAGCATAGATTGCCAAGAGCAGCCGCAGCCGCTCGCTGGAACATGGAAAAAGCAAACAACCATATCAATAATCTGGATATTGCTTGCTCTCAATACGAATAGAGGAGTACATTCACAGAGCGAAGAACGCCTCGGCAGGTCAATAAGGTCAAGGTGTGGTCTAAGCTCAAGCCAGTCAATAGTAGGTAGGTTGACCTGCATCTCCTTTTCTGCAGCGCAGGAGGCATTACAGAGAAGCCGAAGACCACCCTGAGCAGCAATCTCGTAGCGAAGCTCGGCATTAGTAGAAAGTGCTGCAAGAGCCCAGAAAGCGCTCTCTTGAGGGAGTCCTGTGTCCTCCTCACACATTCTGAGAGCATATTTCAAGCCGTCCAACTCAACAACCTACAAAACAACAATGTCAAGTCGATCAAATTATGAGTGAGAAGCTGGACAGATGACATGGTGCGTGCCTCCATAACTTGCAGGGATGTGGAGGTAATGTACATAACTCCCTATAGAGCCCAGTGAACAGAAAACCAAGGAGGCAATGTACAAAGAATGGACAGGAAACTGCGGACTGTGCAGATTGGTATCGAGTTTACACATTACATGTCACCTGCTGCTGAGTATCTTCCTCAACAGACAGAGCGGCAATGGCCCTCATGGCAGACCCGCGCAACTCTGGCAGGAGAGATTGACCCATCTGCCATCAAGTAAACAGGAGTGTAAGAGTGTGTCATACTATGTCATGACTATGTTAGCAACTCGCAAGAAGGCCAATGACGCTTGCCAGGGAGGGAGGGTGCAAGTAAAGTTTGCTACTAGTATGGCTGCTCTAAGCAGGAGAATGAAGGTGTAGGAAGCTCCTCAAGGCCCCCATGAACGATATCATAGACGCTGCCCATGCAAGACTGAGAATCACAGGTGGTCCTCAGCGAGAAGCCTACCTGAACGAGGCGCATCAGCCACTTGATGCCCTTCATTTGGACGGTATAAAGCCTGTTCCTCTGGCTCCCTGCTAACCTGGCCAATGCCGTGCAAGCAGCTGCTTGCAACTGCTGCCCTTCCTGTGTCATGCTCTCGGAGCCAAAGTCCCTTGCGACATGGAGACATCCAACCAAGGCAGATATTCCGCTCATGCTGAACCGACCCAGCAGCATGTCCTCTGATGCTAGAGACGAGATGACGTGTACAGCTGCTCGCCCTCCCTTCAAGCCACAATGAATGCAAAACAAGCATGGATGAGAATAGTAAGCAAACAGCCTGGAGCATAGCTAAGGTGTCGATCTTCACACATCATGCTCAGCTGCACAGCTGAATCTGATTGCTTGGCCCCCAGCCATATGGCTGCTCGAGTAGCAGCTGAAGAGTATGCTGCGACAACCTTTACACACCCTACACAAGAGCAACTCCAGCTCATGCAATATCATACATGCAGAAATAGGATTAGAAAGGTGTGGGATTATCATGAACGTCCGACTTACCTCATTATCACCACTACAGAGGATGTCGACCACATGTTCAAGCAGGCCAGCCTCAACAATGAGAGGCCGATTGTGGCGCAGCCTTGCAAGAGCCGCCAGAGCCCTCATCGCCGTCGCTCTCAGCTCCATCCGCCTTGAGGACGCGAGAGGGAGGAGACACTGGAGGTGTGCCGGGCTTGCTACCTCAAGCATGTCTGCTCCTCGAGAAAAATTTACAAGCAAAGATTGTTATCAGTGGACCCACAGAATTACATGACAACAGCATCCTACTTAAGAGCTCGAGATGCAATAGTTTCTGGCTACTAGCAGTAGCTCTCCCCTGTCCGAGGAATATATATGAAGACAGAAGCCCGCAAACGCAGACATACCAGTCTCGCCGCTGCGCACACAGCCCTCAAGCCAGTCGATGCCCCCTTGCCTTGTGGCTACATCACTGCTCGCCACCTGACTGATGGCCCTGTACACCGTCCTATCCATCCGGCCTGCCTCAGGCCGTGGAGAGAAGCCCCAAGTCCTGGAGGGTGAGATGTCCATCTGATACATGCCTCGAGGAGTCGGGGGGCCCCCTGCCTGCAGTCATTGCAGTCGATGCAGAATTGACAAATTATAAGAGCTGCAATTATTGCAAAGGCTTGCCAACTACATGGAAGTCATCTGATAAGACCGTGTTTGGCTTCACAATATCATTGTAGTATCATGATAGCTTAATGTTGGAGGGCTTGTCAATGTATGTACAAACTGAGATGTGAAGAAACAATGGTACGTACCGTCCTGGACAGTGTGAGCGAGGGGTATGGGCTCGGCTTTGGCTCCACACGGGATGAGGACTTCAGTGGTAAAGGAGGTAATAGAGAGCCACAGCTGACAAGAGCCAAAGCCGTGGGAGCCGCCTTCTGTCGACGCGGCAACGGCATGCAACCCCCCTGCCGAGAAGTCTTCTTCTTCAGCTGCTTCGGATGCGATTCCGAGAACAGCTGCCTAGGTGTCCTCCCAAATTCACTCATCTGCAAGTTCAGGTTGCGTCTGATGATTGGTTGCAAGCAGCAACCGTGTAAGAAATGCCTGAAAGACAGCACGCAAGCATATTGAATAGTCTGAGGAGCAGGTCAGCTGACCTGCAACTTGATCGCCTTCTGAAGCTCTGGGTTGGTAACCGAGGCAAGTGCTTCTGCCCCAAGATCATCGTATGTAAGATAGTGGAAGACGTTATCAGCCGCGACAGCTGCCTCGCCACGTTGCTTGTAGCCGAATATGAGGTCAATCCATTTGTGCAACCTTCTTGACACATATCTGACAGACAGAGATAGCAATGTGAAGTCAAGCAAGGCCCTCTGTGCCAGAAGCCCTGACATAGGTAGTTTGTAAGCACCTGCCCAGGGGACTAGTATGGTACAGTTTACCCTGATTTTAAGAGTGTCGACCAAGGGAATACAAGTGGCTACACCATGATAGGCTTCTCCATCATATGCGATCTTGTGATGCAAACAAGATAGATAGGTTAGACTTACGGGCACTCCAAAGCCTCCCGCAGCTTGATCATGAAGTCCTCGGGACTGCTGGCCCACTTGGGGAGCTCAACATCAGTAACAGGCTTGCCACTCTGCATAACGTATTGACAGGGAGTTATTGATCCAGTTGCAGCTGATGCTGTTGTTGACAAGCCATCATTTAAGTTTGGCTCTTGGGCCCCAGCTGGAAGAGTCAAGGCCCACCTGCTGAACACCAAGGTCCAAACCCTCCTTGTTGATCAAGAAGGATGGTGAGAGAGCATAAAACTCCTGTTGCACTCCACAGAAACAGCAGTGAGTGGCTGTCAGAAGGAGTCGGACTTTCGCTGTGTGAGGTTTTCCGGGCTTGGACCATAGTGCACATCAAAGGATCACGTACAGGTATGAGCTCTTTGAGGTCTGTAGCATTTGTGTACACGCTCTTCCAAGTCTGCAAGGCGTGAGAACAGGATCACTTGCATAAATTCCAAGCAATCTCAGCTGCCCCATGCGTGACATCATGAAGCTTCAGTATTCCAAGCAATCTCAGCTGCCTCATGCATGACATCATGAAGCTTAACACGTCAACAATCTAAAATCTCAAGCAATGTGGGGAGTTTCACAATCTAAATCAGAGGCACTGCATGTGTGACGATTCTACTTCTTCCAGGATGGAACTTGTGAACCATTGTTAACCACTGACACCGCCAGAATCTACCAAGAGCATTTTGCTGATGTTCCTGTCTAGCTGCTTCTTTGACAATAGAGGCTGCTGGTCAGCTTGGCTCACCTCTTGTATGGAGCCAAGGATGCGGTCGGGCATATCGAAACGACCATTTTGGAGCCTGAGCATCAGCTGTGGGTCACTCCTTACAGTGTAGTACACTGCATACCCTGGCGTGCTATAATGGCAGCCATAAAGAAAGGGCAAAGGAGGTTCATATATGCCCTTTGTTGGTATCCCGTCTGGCCACGCCTCTCTTGCTTCCTCGTAGACCTCCTGAAGCTCCGCATAACGTTCTTTGAACTTGCTCAAGCGTGCCTTATTAAGGGCTCCAATTGGCTACACAAGCAGGCAAGCACATGCTCCTCAGTATCATCACACTGTAGTGTACACTGTTACCTATGTCATCCTCATGCTTGGAGGTCCGTCACATAGATTTGGCATCCAAATACCTTCGAAGTCATTGAGCTAAAAAATGACAACTGAGACCTTCCTCAATAGGAGCTATGATCTCACCTTTCCCAAGTCCCGAAACACTTCTGGATTCTTGAGATTGAGCTTGGAGCTTGTGTAATCCGAAATTATCCATGGGAAAACTGGATACTGAGTCAAGTCATTAAAGCTTCGATCAGCTTCTCTGTTGAGGTACATCAGGTAGTCAAAATTCGAAACCTGCTCGCCCGCACAGGCACAGGGCAAACAGTAGGTTAAGCAATTGGAGCCGCAAAATGCTCAAACAAGTGAAGCATATCTAGGCCTTCTTCTGCATTTTTGGCTTCGTCTCTCATACATTTCCTCAGCAGCAGCTCTTAGCAGCAGCTCTTTCTTCAAATGCAAATGTGAACAACTCGTCCAAAAAGTATGAGGCTCTTGGGCTCTTTAAAAGTGGCAGTGATATATTCAGCAAGTGCTGTTTTGATAATCATAACAGTGATACTCAAACATTGTGACTGACTAAATTTGAGGTAGAGAGGCGCACACACCTTTCCATTCACCCAATCTGTCACCCATTTTTCCCGCAGCTTCATCTTCTGCAGAGATAATCCCGGCTGCAGTGCAGATGAACAGTATCAATTGGATAGTACACAACCTTGATGCCATTTGGATTGCAAATGTGAGGCGCTTCACGATATTTTTGTCCAGAATCAGATCATTACATGGAACATTTTGGGGCAGCCAGCTTTTGAAGGCTGAGATCAAGCTTCTTAATTGTTGGGCTTCATCATGTATGACAATGTAGAGCTGACCAGCACCGGCTACCATTCTGAGGGCGACCTCAGGAGTGCAAGTCACACATCAGTGAGCAACCCAATCATACCTGCTGAAGAAGCATATCATGAAGCCTGGTGCACTCTTCCTCGGTCTTCACAGTGAAGTACACACTGTACAAGAAGCAATCAGCACATTTCACTAATGTTGGTATTTGGCAAGCCAGCTATGCTTCTGTGCCGTAATATGATTCATGGCAGCATATGCTGCGACTCAGCTGCTTCGTCACAGGCACATCTACTTAGAAGCAATCACCAACCTGCTCCACTCTTGAAAGAACAGCTCCAGTCCAATCTGCCAACAGATGGTGCAAGTGTAAATTGTATGCAAGATGTGCAGACCAGAGGGCTTGCTTGCCCTGCAACCTAGCAAATGGACCCGACATTTATAACAGACACCCATGGCATGTGCTACATGTTGAAATGTTGCTCCATGCTTGTTTCTGAAAGACCAGGTCTTGTACTCACTTAAGCATTTCTGCTTTTTGCTTTCTCAGAGAATGCTCACCTCTTCGAGGTGGTATGTCCTTCGCATGACCGAGCTGACCTCATCAAGCTTGTAGCGGACAACTGGTGCTGACGACACCTGTAAGCCAAAGAGAAGCAGTCATGGATGCTTAAGGTCCACAGTAAGCTAAAGCACCCGTGTCTAAGTCCAGTTGTTCATTGTTCCATATCTTGGCAAAAACATGCGACCAGGTGAAGTACCACTGCAGGAGGGCACTTTCAAGGTCAACTAAGTGCTAGAGGCTTCGTGGTTGGCTAGTGCAATCTGCAAAGCTTGCACAAAGCAAGCTCTTGATATCAAGCTGGTAGCGTACCACATTGAAGGGCTGAAAATACACTCTCTGCTCTGTCAACACGATTCTCCCTGGTTGACATACTAGTGGGGTGATTCGATTCCCTGCCATGAGCGTGACATATATCAAGGCAACAGTCAAGGAGCACTCAAGCTTCTGCAGGAAGTTATTGCTTGGTCTCTATGGACTGGCTTTGCTTTGTCAAATATGAGAACACAAGCAGGGCGCCCTTGTGAAGTGCAGTGGCAGGTACTATGATACGTAGCTTAAGCTGCACTAAGCCTTCGGCAGCGCTGATTACACGGGGGGGGGGGCAGTCATGTGGTGCAAAGGAGACACCTACCAACAACCTCCATCACCAATGTCTCACTTGTGTCTTCCAGCCAACCAGGATTGAAGCGCACCTACATGCAAAGAGGCGGGCCACTTAGTAGGTCTCTTGGTGTTGTTCTCTGGAAAAGCTCCCATTAGCCACTATGTGTCTTAAAAGGGGCCCTTCATGACAGCTTGAGCACAATCCTATCCCTCCAACCGTGCACCTCACAGCTACCTGGATCAAGGTGAAGGCAAGGACGTCTTGTGAATCTTGGTCACTTGATCGACTATATGATTGAAGATTAAGTTGCAGATTCCCTGCCTACATCAGTCTGTGCACTTGATTGACAAGAGCACACCACAAGTACCTGATCTTCGTGCTCCTGAATGAGCACCCTCAGTTGTTCACTGCGTTCCTTTTCAGGAGCCTTGGCAAGATCCAACAAAGTCTGGACCCTAGGAAGCATCGCATTCAAGGAGGTGTAGACCAGAGCAAAGCGGAATTGGAAGTCGCCCTGCATCAGCCAGTGTCTGATAATGGTTCACATGGTGAAAGGCAGCGCATGTCCAATCTATGCAGCCAGGCAGCTTAGAAAGCTCCGTTGTGCAAATCAATCAAGAAGTAAGTCAATCAGTACAAGATGAGATGCCTACACATTGTCAGCTGCAATTAGTAACATCCAAGCTGCATGTCATGCGTATTTCACACTTTCAGTGGTCGTCTAGACTTCTGGTGAAATCAGTGACAGCCATCTTAGAAGACGCGAACCAGGTAGCTCAAATCCCCAATGGAATACAAGTTGCTGGTGCCAAACAGGAACTTTTGACTGATGCTCCTATTAGGTGAGAGTATTGTTAAAGTAACCCTGGGAGGTGAAGACTCAATGGCCCCCACCTTATGCCGGACATATGGTGAATTCCTGTTGCCAATCTTCATGTCCGTGCGTTCCTTGGCAGCTACAACAAAGAATTCCTCCTCCGTCTGCGAAGCGTCATTACTAGGTCCAGGAGATCTGGGGCACAGAAGAATTCACGAAGCAGCATATGGGCACTTAGCATACCGGGACCATCTGGCTGTATTTGACGGATGCAGATTCATGTGTCTGCTTGTCTGCTTTCTTCATTTGAGCTTATCCTCACTCCCAACTGACTGCAAGGGCACCCACTACCCCTGCTCCTCTTGACATGTCTTGCAACTTGTCCCTGACTTGCCCTTGAGCAAGCACATAGTGCCAGTGCATGGCTTGTTCATGCTGCTGGGACGCATCGTACGAATGTGAACAACAAATCAAGAGCCTAGCCTTCTCTACTTATAGTCCTTGCAACTAGCTAGGCATATTTCAAAGTATCAATATAGCTTTGTCTCCCGCCTCTTGATAGCTCCAGCAGCTGTAGCTGTGCTGTGCTCATTGCGACTAGACTTCATAACGCTTCAGTTGCTCTTCAACCCGGGGTCTTACTTGCAAACACCCCCTCTGACAGATTCTTCAGTGTCCTGACAGAAGAACTGTCAGCTTCCTGTCACATATTGCCATACAGCACAGAAGAAGTGGCATGGATGCTGACCTCTCGATGCGGGATGTATTACAGTACTCCAGACGAAAGATTGGCTCATGGAGATTCCGGGGCACAAAGAATATGGAAGCGCTGCAGACTTTGAGGTGGCCTGCAACTCTGGATACAGTATATGCCAACAACAGGAGGACAACTCAGCTACCGAACATGTGCCACTCACAGCGTTAGCGAGAACCCTACGAGGACGTTGCTTGCAGGAGTCGGCATTGAGTGCGTCAAAGCTTTTCGTACGCCTCCTTGCAGCAGGCTGCAGCAGGCTGCACTTCTTAAGCCTTCCATGGTCCCGGAAGGACTGGGACAGGAAAGGGAGGGGTGTGTGGGGGGGCGAGCAAGAAAAGGACAGGAAGGATGGCAATGCAATCAGGAGGTGGTCGTTTACCTGTGGACAGAGCCCAGGGGGTGGTAATGGCAGGAGTAGTCCTTGAAATAGTACTCGCCGTCCCCCAGCAGGAGGAGGTTGAAGCGGTCAGGCCCCTCCAGGGGAACCATCTTGGAGGCGCCCCCATTCTTCACCACGTCTTGCGAGCCAGCCTGCGCCATCTCACCATCTCATGGCCACGGCGGCGCTGGACTTTCTCCTCCTCTCATCTGCTGCGCCGCTGCTGCGCCAGTGCTCCGAGGTGCCTAAACGACTCGGCAGGCCTGCCACATCTCGGCGGCTGTTCCGCTCCCTGGCGACCTTTTCTAGCCTTGCCAGTCCCGCCAGGAAGCCCGCTGAAGGCGGCGGACTCCTCAGCCCGGCGGGCCAGAGCATCAGCCGCCCCAGCAGCCGATGGCCGGCCAGCTGCAGGGCGTCAATGGCGAGGGCGAATGAGGCCCCGCGGCGGGCGGCCGGGGGAGCGGGGCGCGGCGAGGAGACACCGCGGCGGAAGACCGCCGCGCGGGAATGCAGGACCCGCCGCGACCGCGACGGCNCACCCAGTGGGGGGGGAAACGGCGCGCCCAATGGGCCGGCCCCGTCAAGCGCCCCGACTGGGCGCGCCGCGCCGCCGTGGCCTGGCTCCCGGCTGGCCCCCCGCCCTCCTCGCCGGCCCATTGGGGCCGTCGTTCGCCCCGGCCCCTACACCACGTGCAGCCCCGGTGGCCTCGTGACCCCACCTCCACGCTCCGCCTCCCACGCCAATCGACTGGGCCTTTCCCCTTCCGTTCCCCCTTCCGCCCCGTTCCCCCTTCCAGCTCCGCGCGCCTTCTCTCCTTCGCATCTAGTATCCAGGCATCGGTTAGCGACCTTTATGTTTTGACCCGTGGTTTCTGAGCGGGTCAATCTACTGTAGGTTATGTAGGTCTTAAGATGTGCTTGCCTTGTACTTGGCCATTTGGCCTTCGTTTGTTTCAAATACACGAAACCTTCCTTCGCACTCGCGGTACACCAGCGTGCTGGTCGTGCATTAGCACAGGCTAATGGCTTCCGTGGTGGTGGTTTGGTGCCTCAGCTTAGCTTGTCAGATGTGCATGTGCTCACTCGAGGATATTAGTGTCCCCCTTAGCCAGCTCATTACCCAGTTAACAGGTCATTTGTAAGGCTTGAATTGGCCTCCCTCTCAATTTCATGCGCACCGCGCGCCTCCCCCCCCCCCCCTTTGCCCAGGAAAATTTTACGTGTATTTGAAACAAACGAAGGCCACATGGCCAAGTACAAAGGCAAGCACATCTTGAGACCTACATAACCTACAGTAGATTGACCCGCCCAGGAGAGAAGGCGCGCGGCGCGCATGACATTAAAAGTGAGGCCATTTCTAGCCTTACAAATGTCCTGTTACGGGGTAATGAGCTAGCTAAGGGGGACACTAAATATCCCCGAGTGAGCACATGCATATCTGACAAGCTAAGCTGAGGAGCCAAACCACATCTAGCTGTATTGCAGGGTCCTGGGTTGCTCCTCCAGCTAGCGTCCCTCAGTGAGCACAGCCACATGTGCTTCGTGCTCTACATTGGAGGGTGCAAAGAACAGCCAGGATGAGGCGGCCTCGACAATTCATATTCTATTTTCACCTCTTTTTCTTGGCTGCTGAGGCGCATGTTGTTTGCAAAGCAGCTTGTCTGTGGCCTGCAGCTTTGAAGGAGGGCTGCTGAGAGGAGCTCTTGGTGGACCAGGATTTAGTTCTACAGTGCTTGCAACCTTCAGTGTGACCTTGTTGAGACCTCACCAGCGGCTGCCTTGCTCAAGCATGCCCTCCGCGTCATCAAGCAGGCGAGGTTTTGTGTGAAGCCCTCAAGCTCTTTTCTCCTGCTTTGGCGTATGAAGCAGTTGGCTGACCTTGCAGGAGGTCCACCAACCAATGCCCAGTGGGTGAGTATAATTTAGTTGGTCCAAGTGTCAGATTGTGAATTTGAAAACACGGGTTCATACGGGCACCTGCCGCCCAGCTTACCGTGGCTGCCTTTTACCAGCCTCCTGATAGTCTTGAAAATGCCAGCTGGGGGCGCGACCCTTTTGCTGTCAATGAGGTGCTTGTCACGATTGATGATGTGCGTGCTTACAGGTTTCCGCTTACGCCCACTTCGTCGTTCACCAATTTTGGCACTGGCCTGTGCTGCATGAACATGGCCGATTTCGTTGATTATGGCACTGGAGCAAATCCCAAAGAAGGTGATGCTCTTGAATCTGCATCTGCAGATGCTTTCAGCCTGTACTCCATGCTGCTTCAGCAGAGGGGTTCCATGTGCCTCAGCCATGGTGACTTGTTCTTTCGAGCGATATAATGCAAGACTAGTGCAATTTAGTTGTAGCATAGCAGCGTGGGGCATGCATTGCGTTGCTGTTGGGAACAGGCAAGTGTGTGCTCTTGTTGATCTGCTCTGGTGCACATTTTTTGAAAGCAAAGCGTTCTAAGCCTGCCGCCGCTGGTCAATGTGGCGAGACGAACTGGCATACGTTGTACATGCCCTTTGTATAGAGCGTCCTTTATTGCCTTTGCATGAATGAGGGAAGCTCAATCCAATGAGAAGGTGGCATTCTGAGGAGCTTCTTCCCATTCTGGTAAACAGCCAGGCGAGTTGACCAGTACCTCCGTTCCGTTGTGAAGAAATGTGCTGACATCAACCTTCGAGTACTGCAAATTTAGGAAGGATCTGAAACAACTGGACCAAGTGCATAACACAATCAAGACAGTGCACATCAGTTGCTCTGCCTTCTGCTTTAAGCCACCTATCAGCGTCTCTGTGACAACTCGGCACATGTTCATAGTGAGACCGTTATGACACTCTGTACTCCTCAGTATGACTGCTCTGCAAGTTTTTTAGGGGCAAAGACCCATTTATTAGAGGACAGCTGAAGCTGGAAACAATGCTGCAAGTCGTAGGGGTCGACATGCACGTCTTGCAGCTGAAAAAATGGCACACTGTAGGGCGCAACCACTGCAGGCAGGTATGTCTGTGTCTGTCCTGGCTAATACGTACGGTAAGTTCGACGGATGTGGCTGGTCTGTGAGACCAAGCTGTGTTAGTACAGTAATGTACAAGGTCAATCGCCTCAGCGCTCAGTTTGAATACATTTACAAGCGAGCTGCTGGAAGGATGATAGAAAGCACCCTCAAAGAGGTGGTGCGGGGTTAATGCATTTCAACCATTTTTGGACATGATATCTACATTGTATCTTACCATTACTGTACACCGTATTTTACATCCTTGGCAGCAGTTGGCCGCGCATTTATGTACAGTAGCCAGTATGCCAGTATGTACACTGTATCCTTCAAGGCTGTATGTCAGGCTCAGAAGTTCCTGGTAGGCCGTCCCAAGCCTGTAATAGATTGGTAAAGCCTAAGCAAACAAGCAACTAGTTTGTCTCGGGTAGGACTGCAATTGGTACCTGTTCAAGGCGCTGAGCACCTTGTTTGAGAATCAGTAACTCAACTTGGCTTATGAAGACTAGGAAGACACAGCGCAGCGGGAGCTGACTAGTGGTTGTTGATGTGATTTGGAACACAAGGTGTCTACCAAACATGGATGGCAAGGATAACTTTAGTGCACTACTTGGTGTGTAAAACAATCTGGCCCTTGAGAGCTTGTAGAACCT
The DNA here is from genome assembly GCA_009602725.1 of Spirogloea muscicola. Taxonomy (NCBI): domain Eukaryota; kingdom Viridiplantae; phylum Streptophyta; class Zygnematophyceae; order Spirogloeales; family Spirogloeaceae; genus Spirogloea; species Spirogloea muscicola. The sequence goes on along the minus strand of WELB01000373.1, from coordinate 54,291 downwards.
CTGTGCAGACGAGGACCACACCTCAACGGCACCAGAAGACACGCGTGCAGTCTCCACCAAGGATTCAGCATGACCGCCTGCCTGAGAGAAAGAGCAGAGCAGAAAGCAGAAAGAGAGAGCAGACGAATGCATCAGCGGCACCTGCCTTTATACGACGAGCATCAGTCAGGGCGCTTTTCCGCCCTCTGGTTATTCTGACTTGCTTTTGCTGACCCGAGATGATTGAGCTTCTCTTGCTGACGACTTGAGAATGAAATTCTGCTTTTTGCGCCATCCGGCCCTTTTCAATCCTTGTACTCTTGTTTAGGCTTGGCCTCTCACAGCCATTCCCGTAAACTGAAAGAGCTGTTTCCTTTGTCCCTGGCTCATGCAGTGCACTTGCGGGAAGGCCGCGCTTTAGATGCTACTCTGGGTCTCGTCGGGATTCTCTCTTTATGGCCGCTACGCTTAGCTTGTCGGATATGAATGTGCTCACTCGTGGCTACTAGAGGCCCCATCAGCCAGCTCATTTGCCCGCTACCAGAATATTCGCAAGGCTCGATTTGGCCTCCCTTTCATTTTCATGCGCACCACGCGTCTTTCTTCTCTTCCTGTTTTCCCAGCTGCAACTTACTCCAACTTGCGGCTGGTGACTCGGGCTACTAAAGCTCCCATTCGCTGTAGTCTCCTGCATAGCTGTGTGGATTTGGCGCCTTCCGACCCTTTGGACCTTGTTCATTATTGGGCTGGCTTTTCACAGCCCCCCCCTTTCGAAGAGCTCACTTCCCACCCCAAGCGACTGGGCTTTCCCCTTCCGTCCTCCCTTTGTCAGTTCCTCTTGGGCTGCCCTCCCACAGCCACCGCCTCTCCCCGAGTTGGCCTGTCGTGTACGCACGTGCTAGGGTACTCCTGGGTACTAGCTTCACACTGTTTCCTCAGCCACCTTAGCATAGGGCTTCATTATGTGAAGCCCTACCTATTGCACTAGCTTTTGCCTGAACAGTGCGTTGGCTTCAAATGGCCACCATTACATTTCATGCGCACGGCGCGCCTTCTCTCTGTGCACTCTGTGCCGTGCTCCGCTCCCGAAGTGAAGCCTGTCGGAATGTCTGGTGCTCACTCGTGAGTACTGAGGTCCCCCTTCAGCTGGCTGTCGCTCTGTTACCTTAGCCCCACTCTTTGCACCAGCTTTTTTCTCTGCACTAGTCGAACAGTAAATAAGCCTGATTTGGCGTCCCTTATACCTCATGCGCACCGCGGGCCTTCTCTCCATTTAAGAAGTACGCTCATCCGAAGGGGGTGTGAGGCTGTGAAAAGTTAGATGCTCGCTCTTGGAGGGGGCGCGGCTTTTCTCTGTCTCTCTCGCCTCTCTGACAAAAGTGTCTCAAGCAACCGCCTCATCTCAACCTCCGCCGCACGGCCCGTACGCCCCCGCCCAATGGTGACGTCGCCGTCTTTCCTAGCGGTGACGCCACTGAGACAATGTCCTTCGTGGGTACCGTCGCCCAGATGCCCCCCCCCGCTTAAGATGTGCTTGCCTTTGTACTTGGCCATTTGGCCTTCGTTTGTTTCAAATACACGAAATTCCGCTGGGGGGGGGCTTGTGGACCGAAAAGGAAGGGCTCGCCCATTGAGGATAGGGGCAGGAAAAGTCAGCCCAAAAAAGAATGAAAAGCCCTCGCTACTTCTGTCGGCGACCCTCTCTCGGTCGCCTGCTGGTTAAGGCACGGAGCGACGTGCCAGGCGCGCCCGCTTGTCGTGTGCGAAAGCCTTGTCGGGAAGTAACCTGTCGATGTTGGAAGCCCTGGCTTTTGGACCTTGTTCATTCTTTTTTGGGCTGGCCTTTCCCGCCACTGCCTTGCGTTGGACGAGCTGTTGTTGAAGCCGACCTGGTCTATCTCAATATGTAACACAAGCTTGTCTAGGTCATGCTAAGCCGGATTGTCAATTTAGGCGAGTTGCGCGACTTCCTCCGGCCCTTCTTGCTTTGCTGTATTCCTTTGGGCAAGCCTCTCGCAGCCATTGCCTTACTCAAGAAGTGAGCTCTTCCAAAGTAGAGGTTACCGAGTAATCCTCCTACCAGGATAACTTTTAGAAAGCGCTTCTCGACCCCTTCGGACCTTGTCAACTTTTTGTGTCGACTGTTCAGGACGCTCGCCCCCTTTGGGGAAGACACCTCTCTTGTCTTTCTTTTCTTCCAACGGGGTCGAGGGCTGTAGAATGCCAGCCCGAAAAGTCGACAGGTCCGAAGGGCTGAAAAGAGCGAAATACAATATTATGAGCAAGTACCATGTCGTGAAATCACTTACTCTGAATAATATTTTTCTGTTGGGCTGGCCTCACAGCCACTGACTCACATCACATGGAAAGAGCTCTTTCTCGGTGCTCAACGTTGTCACACTGGTAAACGTCAAGGCCAAGCGCCAACAGACGGTGTCATATTGACACCTGATAGTAAGCTCCTCCCAAGAAACAGCTCCTCAAATGTAAGGCAATGGCTGTGAGAGGCCAGCCCAAAGTAATGCACAAGGGCCGGAAGGGGCAAAAAGCAGGATACTTCATGACTTCTGCAATTGGGCGCTCAATGACCTCTAGTCAGCATGTGCAGATCAGAATAAGTAGAGGGGGCGAGCACTGCGAAGGGCCACCCTGGAAAGACTGGACGAGGTCCAAAGGAAAGTATTCGTGTATCTGGAAGAAACGAAGGCCAAAATGGCCAAGTAAAAAGCCAAACACATCTTATGACGTACATCACCTATTGCAGATTGACCCGCTCAGTCACTACGGAGCAATACATTAAGGTCGCTAATCGATGCCTGAATACCAGGCGGCAGATTTGCACAGTGCATACAGCAAAAGTAACAGGAGACAGATATACAGACTGCCTGAAGTGGACCTAGACTCACGAGATAATGTGGTAGGCTGACGGTCTGGCTAACTAGAGGGTACGAATCGTCTGGTAGTATCTTGTGACTCTTTTTGTGAACAGTAGCTTGTAGTGGCTCGGATTTTTTCTTCCAAGGTTGGTGACAGCGCATTTGCATGTCTGACCATAACAATTGCTAGTATAGCCCTTACTTACCCCTTTAGTCAACGTCCATTTACTGCCTTCTGCCAGTATAGATCAGTCAAATAAAGATGAGTGTGTAGATGGACCTGCACATTGGCAGAAAGACTGCAATGATCAAGTGTAGCCATTCAGGCATCGAGGGTGTTGGAGATTTTGCACTCTACTCAACACAGTGCTCAAGGGTGTGATAGCATATGCTGCAAATGTCACAGACCTCAATTCAGGGAACTTGAAGTGAGTGACCCTTCGCTTGTCAAATCAGGACCGGGCTCTTCAATAAAGACCGATATCATGACTAGTAGTTGAGAAGCTTGCTTCAGGAGGAGTCAGACTTCGAGGCTCATGCAAATGTGACCTTCTAGTGTTACTGGTCATCAAGCAACAGTGAACGTTCCCATTGACCCAGCTCCAGTCGGTTCCAGAGCTCAACAGTCGCTTAGTGAGATCTGTCGTCATGTTGGAGAGCCACATTCTCAAAGCCGTTGCCGTACATTGGACGAGCTGTTCTCTAACTGAGGAGATACTCTTTCAGGAGGGACTGAATGGCAAGGAAAATAGCTCGTCCAATGTACGGCAATGGTTTGTGAGAGGCCAGCCCAGAGAGGGAGAGCTGCAGAGTGCCAATGCCACGGCAAGCCCGGAAGAATGAAGGCTACTGGAATTTGGTTGGGGTTCAGGGCCCGCGCACCTCGCCGCACCTTCTCGGGTGCTCCCGCGGCGTGGTCTGCGCGGCGCGAAGGCTCGCTGCGCCAGCCCCGAGCTCGGGCATGGGGGTTCCCAGGAAGGTCTACCTGCAGGTGGCAAGCATCCTCGCCAGGGTCCTGGCCGCGAATGCCAGGAGGAGCGATGGGGCCTCCATCAAGTCGCTGGCGCTGGCGCCGGCCATCGTCGCCAAAAAGGCCACCTATGCCCTCACGTGCGAAACTCTGAGATGTAAGGCCAAAGTCATAGGCTGCGCATCGATTGCGGGTTGCTAGAGTAAGAGAGCCATGTGGAAAACTCAACATTCAGACATGAGTGATGAGCTCTTGTTAAGATTAGCTCCCTTCTTAGACAGTGCACTTAACATACATTCCGACCTCTCCCTTGAGCTTGTCCAGATTTGCCCGTGCTCAAGGAGGTTGTGGCTGCCACAGACTTGCTGAAGAGCACTGCTAAGGTGACAGTCTCACCCCGTTTGAGTACCTCGAAGCTGTGATTATGATCAATATTGCATCAGGAGTAGGAGTCCGTTGTGTCAGGTAGGTCCATTGCTAGCTCCTTATTATGCTCAAGTTGTTCATGCCTGGTGTTAGGTGGCTAGAAGGAGAAGCAGAAAGGCTAAGCCGCAAGGAGAAGAGACATGAAGGAATTCTTAATTTCAAGTCCGTCTGCTTCTGATGACAATTGCAATTGCAGGCCCCAGTTTCTTCAGAATGACTTGATTACTACTATAAAGGCACCCCTTGAGTTTGTGTGTTTGCTCTTGAATCACAAGCAGATGCAAGCGGAGCTGGCGTATGTACTAGTGTACGACCTCCTCTTTGGCCAGGTCTTTACATTGTGCACCCATTCTCATGGGGTTGCATTTGTCTTGATGCGTCTGTTCACTGTCGTCAGCAACTCAGGCTGACACTTTTCTGATATACTTATTTGCAGGGCCTGGTGTCAGCTGGCAAAGCGGAGCAAGCAGTCCTTGCCCGCAAAAGTGCTCTGAGAGCATGTCTTGCAAGGCTACTGGTGAAGAGGCAGGTCTCCTCCGCAAAGGACCTCCTTTGTTCTCAAGTTGCAGGTGCGCTAGACCCCAACTCTTTGACGCACAAGTTTCACAACTGCTGTTCTTATTCAGCTAGTTGGAACCAAGAAGAAATTGCTCATAATGTGCAAGACATCTTCTGCATGCACTGATATGGCAAGGAACAAAGAGAACATGGCATGGCCCCTCAGTCAGGTGCACACATTGGCACTGACTCCAATCTTGGCAGCAATCTGCAGGATCTGAGATGCCAAGGTATGCTAGGGTGAACACCCTGAAGACAAGTGTCCAGGATGTGATAGACGACTTCAATACATCACAAGCCAATCTCACGGTACTCTAGGAACATCAAGCACGCAGCAGATAACACAGAGGCATGTAAGTTGAGACTAGAAGTCCTTCCAGTTAGCTTAGGAACTTTGGTCAGAGTGGTACTTCAAGAGCTGTGACAATCTGATCCATTCATTTGGGATAGTTTGTCATGGTTTTGCCCTGCATCTATGGTTGCAGATAAGGAGGGACGACTTGGTTCCTGAGCTCTTGATTTTTCCGCCAGGCACAGACCTCCATGACCACTACCTTGTGAAGAGTGGCTCATTGATTCTTCAAGTGAGGCACTTTTTCAATATCAAGTCTTGATCCGGCATGTGGTCAGTTGGCACAGCAGTCTGTCTGTGTACAATAAACACGTGTGGTTGGCAGACGTTTGAATGTAATCTGCTTACACTTCTGATGGGACATTGTTGTCAAGAGGATGGGAGTATCATATCTGTCACTGATCTGCTTCAAGCAAGGTGACGTCGGTCTTCTGCTGATAAGTAAAGAATTGAGAATATTCATACTTGATCTCAAATATGTCAGCAGGGAAAGGCCAGTTGCTTACCGGCTCAAGCATTAGCCCCAGAGCCTTCTTGGGAGGTATGCCAAATTGGTCATTTTCTTCTGCAAAACCCATGCTTAGCATTCAGCACTGTGTTGAAAATTGTTGATTGGCTCTTTCGAGATGACTCACTAAGTGTTCTTGGTCAAGACATCTGTACAGCATCCTCCATGGCAAGCTTGCAGTTACTTCTACAGCTCTGGCTCAATCTGCCAAGTTTTAGCAAGCGGACAAGCAAGGGAGTGGATCAGAGAGTCATATGTGAAGCACCAGAAGACTGCAGATCAAGTGGGTCCTGCAGTCCTTTTATGTACTTCATTGGTGACTTTTCCAGGTCATTGATGCTTGTGCTGCACCTGGGAACAAGACAGTGCACCTTGCAGCTCTTATGAAAGGACGAGGTCGAATAATTGCTTGCGAAAAGGACAGGGGTCGCTTTAAGCGCCTCAAGTGCACCGTGGAGCTTGCTGGTGCTTCCAGTATCCTCCTCCAAAGCTTCAGACAAGGGCTAAATGAAAGCTGTTGTGTTCTTTGAGAAGGGCAACTGTCTGCCAGCCATAGTATGCACAATTTCCATCACATTGAAGCTCAGTCTGCGGGCCTTTTAGATCATCGAGAAGCATGGTCGCCTTGACCAAGGCTTTCAGATGTTGAGGCAAGACTTCAAGACTTCTTGGATACGGACCCAGCTTCACCAGACTTTGCAAGAGTAGGTTAAGTGGACTATGCCATATTTTTACTATCTACATGTGATGTCAAGTTATTCACGCAGCTTCTGATTTGCTCATGTAAGGCAAGATGATGACAGAATGTCTCATCAACCTCGTGTTTCTGACGACCTCCTCAAAGTTGTGAAGCCTTTATATCCACTGAGTGTAAACGGTTGAATTTACAGGTCCAAGGTTTGCTCCTGGATCCTTCGTGCTCAGGTTCGGGAATGTCAGCGCAACGACAAGACCACCTTTTACCTTCATCAGGCCAGGGTGACTACATTGCCCTGCCTAGGTAGACTTGATGCTGTCTTCTAAACGTCAAAGGGAGCCACTGAGAATGACAGTATCGACTTAGCATACTGTACATATTGACCATCTTATGCTCATGATAAAGCACTGTACTCCAAGACCTACTTGTGTCATCAGGGATTGAGGATCTTCTGTCGTGATGCTGACACGGTTGCCTGTGGAAGGGAACCTCAAAGAGGACATGCAGCGCCTGGAGAATCTTGGCAATTTTCAGGAGAAGGCACTCCGCCATGCTCTGTCTTGTAAGCTGTGTGTGGTGCATCCTGCTCGCTATTGGTCTTTGAGTACCTAGCAAATCCTGTCTCGCTTAAGGGCCGGGACACTACCCTGCATGCTTAACAAAATATTGGCATCCTGCAGTACCTGGCCAACTGGGCCAGATTGAATGCTTGAGACAGTGCTGGATACCATGCAAAGCTTCAACATTTGGGCCTTGTATTATCAACCTGAATGCCTGTGATTGGGCTGATACGACTGAATGATTAAGCTGTGGCATCACATGTATCATGGTTGCAGTTCCTTCTGTTGAAAGGGTGGTGTATAGCACCTGCTCTGTGCATCAACGCGAAAATGAGGACGTTGTGGCTGCTGTGCTCAGCCCCTCATCTGATACAAGCTTCAAGCTTGTCAGCGCCTTTCCAGAATGGCCTCATCGAGGGCTGCCTGTTTTTCCAGGAGGTCAGTTCCTGATGTTCTTCTCTGATTTAAGTTTGTGCTTCGTGACTCGCATGAAATTGCGTACTACTGTGCAAGCCGACGCTCCACGGTTATGCAAGAACCTATGCAAGGCACTTTCTAGTAAGGCGATTTCAAGGCTTCGGTATATTGTGCTGCCTTGACCTACACTTACAAGTAACAAGCTCATGATGCAGCTCATCACTTGCTTCGGACAGACTCTGAGCGGGACAAGATGGACGGTTTCTTCGTAGCCGTTCTAGCTCGTGTAGCTTCAGTTGACACAAACAAGCTTGGGACTAGACAGCCAGCAACAGTACGAAAGAAAGAACAAGTTAGTGAAGCAGGCACTCGAGACCAATGTCTGAACAACGCTCAAAAACAGAGTCTATTCACACAAGAGGACCATGGCCAGTCTGCGCAGCAGGACCAGAAGCTGCAGTCAAAGCTGAGGCGGAGAAAGCTGAAGCGCTTGAGAAAGAAGCAGAAGTCCGAGTGTGAGGCACAAAAAGGTCACCGTGTGATGCAAGAGCCTAAGCAACAGTGCCTTGCAACAGAGGGGCTGCAAAATTACGACAAAGTTCAGCAGGTACCTGGCCCAACATAGCCTGTGCACATCTTTGTCTTTGATGCCAGCGTGCAAGTCAATCATGTACTCAGGGCCAGAGATTTGGCTCAGTAACAATAGCTTGACATTAGACAGCCAATCAAAGGGGATTGATTGAGCAGCATGATTGCAAGGGAAGCCATATCAGCAGCTGAAGGAGCTATGTGTATTCCTTGCAGCAACATGAAGAGGTGTAAGGGCAGACATTGAAGAAGACCCCTGACGATAAGAATTGGAGCCCCCCGAAGATGCCACAATCCATAACTTTTCAATGGTATATACTCGATTTGCACAAGTTTATCCTACTCCAGAATAGTATTATGGAGTAGGATAGGTCGTGATTTTGTACAAACTGCATGTGGCCTTCATTCACGATATCACAATCTCAAGAAAGTGAGTCATGTCAAGGCATTACTGAGAGGTCTCAGGAAGTGGTTGCTCAACACAAGGGTAAAGGATTGTAGTGAGAGTTCATATTCGCCTGTGAATATTCACTTTCTAGCTGCGCTGCTGCCCTTCCTCCACGCTCACGCCTTCTTGCAGTGGCACAGTAGGAGCGATCAACGGCTGTCGGCAATGTGGCGGCAGCGGTGGCGCGGGGCAGTCTTGCAAGAGTGACGGACTGGGCCGAGAGAACTACTCGGCCCCAGCCCTCCACACCCCTTTAATCGATCAATTTCTGGGCTGGCCACTCACAGCTATCGCCCTCCACTGGAAGAGGGTTCCTTCCCCTGATGCTTGGTCACGTAATGAGATACATCGTTTCTTGGGGCAGGCCATCTGGCCCGTTTGGCACCCTGGTCCCAGGGGCCGGTGTAGCCAGAGACCGTCACTAACAAACCTCACCCATTGCTGCCTCAGCGGTACTGGGCACGATGAGCGGCAGATGGGGCTTGCGCGCCGATGCCATGTAAGGCACGGGCGGCAGGATAAGCCTATGCCCATGACCCAAGCGGGTTGAAACTACTGTGCTTGCTACTCCCTCTTCACACCAAGCTGACGGGGGACATGCCTCATCACAGCAGAGCATGTGCATCTTACATGTGCCAAAAGCACTGCAATTCTGAAGTGCCAATCGATGAATTTCTTCCTGCTGTTGTGTAGCATGTACCAGATACGTGTACGAGTGCACACAAGTATCCTGCCAAAGCTCGTCAGAACCATCTATGCAACTGTGATTTCTCAACATTCGTCCCTTTGCTCATTTAAGTGGCTTTCTCGGAGTGCAAGCTTCCATCTATCCCTTCTTCGAGGTCCCTGAGTATCCCCTTTCCTTCTTGGCCAAGAGTGAAGTACGATACAAGAAATCTTCCTTTAGGTCTTCCGTCCAGGATGGCGCACATCTGATTCAAGTCTCAAGTTCCTTGCAATTGCTTATTCAGGACGACATGTGCGTGGTTGCTAGGTGTTGGTTCCCAACCTTCATAATATGGTCTTCTCTGGTGCCTTTCAAGGCTCATTGTGCTAAGGGACTCTCGGTTTGTGCTGTGAACACCCTTCTGGACGACGTCTTCTCTCTTGAGAGCCCAGCCTCACATTTCAATTTGTGAGCGGGTGCACACTTAGCACTTTATAGTTTCTGTTCATGTGTTGCCTTTGACTTCCTAAGTATAGTCCCCAGAGCCTGGTTCACACGACAGGCTCAACTAGGGGCATGCAAATTGAAAGGCCCCCACAAGCGTTCTCATTGTGACAGGCTCAAAGGAGGCCAGGTAGTTGCAGAAGAGCAGCGCTACAAGGGAGCGTGCGCATCATAATAGCTTCAAGTAAGACATATGAAAGAGCACCAAGCAGTATGAAGGCTCCTTAGGCTAGTAAAAAGATGCTGATAATACTGGAAAAGCTCAAGTCTTCCATGGTAATTGGTTGACCAGAGCTGTACGGGATCACCTCTCAATGATGAACTCCTGGACGCTGATGCCTGTGTGCCGCCCACCTTCTTGCCGGAGGATGACAAGTTGGCCGCCAAGCTTGAGAGCTGAGGTGGCAATAGCCTGATGCGAGTGCCCTGCACCACCAAGCATTGCCAAGCGGCAAGTGGTGCTTTCAGTAACTTCAGTGTATAAAAAGAGTGGCGTTTAAATAGTGAACTGGCATGTGTGCCTATCCCATGAAGGTCAACATTGCTGCAAAATGACGTCATTGTCAGACAGGTTGCTCTGGCCCAAGTAATGAGCTCGTGAGATGCTATGAATGATCCTAACAACGTGGTGGTAAGTATGCATACGCTTTGCAACTTGAGATCATTCGTTATTCAACTTGAGATCACCATCAGAGCGAATGACCAACCTTCTTGGCCAACAGTGACCAGCCGAACAGTCTCAGCATTTTGTAGCATAACACTGTGGCGCTGCTTCTCAGCATCCTAGAAAGAGAAAATGATGGTCAGGCTTGCAAGCACGGCCTTAAGTGGTGTGCAGTAGGAATGACTCAGGAGGCATGATGCAAGGCAGCCACCCCGAATGCCAAGCTATCTCTCAAGACTTATACTCCTTGTCCATCAAAGCATGCAAGAGCTGAGCAAGCAACTCACCTCAACTTCAATCAGCATGAGAGGCCTAGACTCAATCTTTGCCCTCCCAACCGTTGCAACCCGGCTGCGACCGTGGGCGTCAACCACCAACACAAAGCTACCGCTTTGCAGCTCCGAGAGATACTTGGTCTTGCCGCCTGGCCCCGCTACATATGAGTGGACGGCACCCTGCCATTTAGCATCACATAGGATAAGAAAGGGAATCAATGGAGAAGAATTTGGCATGGACCAAGCCAGACACTGTATTGAGTAGAACGCACGGCATGGATATGCAATACTGTTGCCAATATAACAATGTGTGCAAACCGAATAATCCACAGTGGCTGTGTCAAAAGCTCAGAATATGATAGAAACCCTATTCTAGACTCGGCAGGTCATGGCAATGACGGTAAGTGGCCTCACCGCATTCACGCGGAAGGGCCTGCTGGGCACGTAGTCGCACTCAAAGCATTCGGAGTGGACTAGGAAGAGAGCTCTAGCAAACGATCCGACCTGCGCGTCACAATACAACAACCAAGGCTTCAAGCAAGCAGCTGACCACAAGACTTACTGCCACCATTTCTCTGAGTACGTTCACAAGGAGCAGGTACTAATAGTCTCTGCTCTCCCTCATTGCAAAATAAATTTCAGTTCACGACAATATTGACTCCTATGCAGAAAAGCATACACACCAATCAAATGTCTTTGAAAGGGTCAGCTTCGGAAGTGAAAGCACAGGCTGGCCTGCTCAACCAGCAGTAAAGTGTCTCCCCTTTCTCTATGAGAATTGACTGTTCAACTCTGCGAGATGCGTTCAAGTACGAGACCAGAGCCAGTATTGCCCAGTCACCTTCTGGCACTGGTCCCGAGCTCCGGCATATGGGCAGCGACAGGAGGGCACGAACCAGCAGACCCTCGCCGGGTGCCAGCAGCGTGGTGAGATCGACGCACACGCGGTCGCCCATACCAGCGGGCTCGACTGATACAACAGTGGCCACCTCAAGCGGCAAGGCAGCCACAGTCGCGGCCTTCCCAGCAAAGTACTCCTGCAGAACCATGCACAGGCCGCGGAAGGTCACTCCAACAGACGCGCTGGCAGGACTACGCAGGCGGAGGCAACCCGGGAAGCTGCGAACCTTAAGCGCCAAGACCTGCTCAACGTCATCTGTGCGAAGCACAATGCCATCAGTGCCGACTTCCAGCGCCTGCAAGGGAGCAGGCCCCGGGCTGTCAGATGCGGAAATTTGCAGGGAACGTCCTGACGCTCTACCATCAGATGCTGGAAGCACACCTAGAGCGTTCAAGCCAGAAAATTGTTAGAGCCAGCTCTGGCATCCTGTGGGCATGGTGAGAAGCACAAGACATAGATCCGGCGAGGCAAATCCTTGACTGCACGACCTCAAGCTCACTGCTTGGCGGCAGGCCCGAGAGCTTGACCAGAACCCTGAGCCCTGACTGGCGAAACCCCACTATGGTCTGATTGAGGAGCGCACCTCAAGCATCCCCTGAGCGTCAGTAGCAGAGCCAGTGAGCATCAGGATCTGGGTGCCGGAGCCCTGGAAGGCTGCCACGAGATTCTCCGCGGGTATCATCTGCGCGCGCCACGCTGTGCACGCACGGATCAGTTCATGGCAGCGTAGTTGCCAAAGCTCGATGGACGGAGCTCCAGCGAAAGATCGCAGCTTCTGCCTCTTCTGGTGAGTGCTTGAGGACTAGAAGTTTGAGGGCCGCATCAGATTAAACTTGTCGACCAGTCCAGAACCATTTGTGGTCAATGCTTAAGCAATGGCTTGAGCTCAGGCTTGAGCTTAGGCTTGAGCGCAAGCTTGAGCTTAGGCTTCAGCTCAACTATTAGCCTGAGCTTGAGCATTGCGGTTGGGCTATGCGAATACAGGAGTAAGGACTGCTCCTAATACACCAAGTTCCGCATCTAGGCTTAGGCCAGGTACTGACGGACTGCTATCAATGGGTGTCGGTCCAGGGTGCGGTCCAGCAGAACGCCGAGCAAGCTGCAGCTGGAGCGCACGGCAGTTCACCCGCCAGTCCATGGCGTCGACGACGACAAAGCCGCTGGTCCCGCCAGCAAGGTCGGCGACGGCGGCGACGTCGGCGCCGCTCTCCACTTTGAGGATCGGGGCCACGACGGCGCCGCCAGCGCCGCCGTCGAGGAGCACGCCGCGGGCGTCGTCCAGGAACAGCGGCTGGAGTCTCGCCAGCGCTGCAAGTCCCACGGCGGCGGCGGCGGCGGAGGCGTCAGGCTCGCCCGCCTGGAGACGGCGGCCTCGCCAACGACGGCGGCGGCAGCGACAGCGGCGAGAGGCGCACCGGCCCACGCGGCGGCCCGCTCGGCAGCATCGCGGCCGCCGAAGACGAGCGTCGTCCACCCGGCCTCCACGGCGGCCGTCATGGCGGCCTGGCTGGCCGTCCACACCCACACGAGCTTGCCGCCGGCGCCGCTAAAGCGCCGAGCCGCCGCCGGGCGCCCCGCCGGCTGCTGCGGCGGCGG
>WELB01000373.1:20405-35472 GCA_009602725.1 Spirogloea muscicola | reverse complement strand
GGCGGATGCGGCGGCGGCGGCGGCGGCGACGGCGGGCTGCCTGCAGGTCGCGCGGCGGGCTCTGGCGATGCGCGCAGCGGGCCTTCACTGAGCGGCCTCCCACTGCGGCTGCCGTAGCGGCTGCCCCAGGACCGCTGGCCGGGGCCATTCCGGGCCGTGCCGGCGGCGGCCATTATGCAGCCGTCGGCGTTGCCGTCCTTGGCTTGGGGCGCTTTCGGCGCGGCGGCGCCATCGCCATCGCTGCCGCCCTTGCCGCCGTACGGCGGCAGCAGCATCGCGTACCTCGTCAACATCAGCGCCCTCGGCGGCCTCACGGTGCAAGCACAAGCCCGCCCGAGCCGCCTTGCTTGGCGACGAATCAAGCAATATCCTGCTAAAGAACCAGTAATCACCGATAGCTTGTATTACTTGAAGTAGGATAATCAATGCACCGTCCCCTTCCTGCGGCCATGGCGTGGTTGCAATGCATGCGCCAGATTGTGGCCTGCTGTGGGCAGCGCAGCCAGGGGTCCCTTGAAGGCTGAATCCGTTGATGAGGCGGCGTCTGAAGCCGGCTATCTCCCTGGGCGCCGTGTGTACGCAGTGTGTCGTGCTCTTCCTGTGCGTGAAGCTCCAGGACGACCACCGCCTCCCCGCGCCGCGCGACCTGCTCACCAAGCTCCTCGCCATATGGCGCGCCACCGACGAGCAGATTGCCATGCTCTGCGGCGCCGACGCCAGTGATTACCTGGCACTCCAGGTGCGCCACCCTGCTGCTTCGATCCTCTCGCTGTCAGCATTGATATATTTAGGACATGCTGAGTACTTAGGACAAGACCAGCTCACAGCACTGAGCTAAAATGTCAAATGTTTGGATGCAGCGGAACACGGCGCTCATGCTGCTTGGGATAGCCATTCCAGGCTTCTTCCTCCTCCTTCCGCTGAATGTCTACGCCGGCCACGCCCACCTCCACGACCAGTTTGCGCAGGCGACTGTCCTGCACATCCGCCCGGGCTCCTGGCTGCTCTGGGCGCATGTCACCTTCACCATCTTCGTCGCCGCACTCGTCCACCTTTCCATTGCCAGGTTGAGCTTCCACCTTGGCCTTCAGGTCGAGCTGCTGGATGGCTGTCCTTCTGCAGCATGTATGCCTTCGGCAGTGTTTAACATGCAGATACGGACCGTCATCATTCTTGGCGGCAGGATTGACAAGCAACTCCAGTCTTCAAACTTCCAGGAGAGCGACGCATCCGGCAGCATTTCAGCTTTCACGATTCTTGTGCATGGTGTCCCCCGAGGCCTGGCCATTGAGAAGCAGGTGAGGCTGTCCCTGCTGGCTGGCTGGACTAGCCCTTGGGCTGCGGAGGGAACCACTGTCTCTTCGACCACCTCATCCAGACTATCATATGTTATAACAAATTAGTAGTATGTATATCAGCCCACCAAGGAATCTGCTTAAAGACGTCAATTATGGTCTGGGGCGGTTTTGTTGTGCAGGCGCTTGTGGAGTATTTTGAGCACCTGTATCCCGGCAAGGTGTACCAGGTCCATGTCCCGCACGACATCTGTTCCTTCCTCCACGTCCGCAGCCAGCTGCTGGACGCCGACCGGCAGCTCGCGTACGCACAGGTGCGGGCTTCAGAGGCCACTGCGGCTGCGGTGGTCTCGACGAGGTATTGGGAGGACCTCCACGGCGGTGGCGAGAGAGGAGCTGGAAGTGGTGTCAATGGCAGCGATTCGGGTCTCTACCAGCCGCTGGCCAGCGCCAGCCACGTTGATGGCGAGGACGAGTTTGGCTTGTCCATTGCTGAGGAAGAGGAGGAGTACATTTTCAGCGAGCGTGCCGCGAGCGGGTGCCACTGCTTGAAGGCGCTACGGCATTGGCAATGGCCGCCACTGCCGCTGTTTGCACAGCGGTGGCTCCACCAGGGCAATGGTGCCTGGCGGCGGTGGTTGTGGCCTTGTGGCGCGTGGAGCTGGCGGGACGAGGTGCGATGGCTGGAGAGTCGCATACAGGTTTTGGAGGCTGATGTCAACCTGTACAGGCAGGGCAAGGCCCGCGGCGCAGGGGTCGCCTTCGTGATTTTTCGGGACGTCTTCACGGCTACCCGAGCGCTCCGTGATGCCAGCTGGAAGAGGAGGTGGTTCCTCTACCATCTAGCTTGTTGTGTGACTGTGCCCTGAGTGGATGTGCATACAGCAGTACTGTAGATAGTGCAATTCAAGCTTTGTACTGCCGTGACAACCCAGCTTGTCTGCCCAGCTCAGGAAATCAGATTCCTAACAATTTTGACGTTATTCCAAATATTCCTGGTATTTGATTTGTTCAATAGCAACTCGTATATGAGTCCCTAAAGGAGGTGATTCTGTCATGTGGCGCCATGCAGGAGGAGGGCTGACCTTGTGACATGGCGGTGGCAAGTCAACCGCGCCCCGCCGCCTGGCAAGGTCCAGTGGCACCACGTTGGCACGAGCGCCGCTGGACGCCGCGTGCGCAGCTGGGCAGTAAATCTGATGGTGTTCGTCGTGTTGGTCTTCTGGTCCTCGCCGCTCGCCATGTTGACTGCCATCAACTCAGCTGCACAGCGCCTTGATCCCGAGGCTCTGGAGCACTTCCACGCCCTCCTGTCATGGGCCAAAGTGAGCAGAGCCATCTGGTCCATATGTGCTCACCTGCTCATTGATCGACTCTGCAGTTATGCTATTGCTTGACTGTGTTTTAACGATCTCTGATAATCAAGGGCGCCTGCCTATGCTCGGCGCTGCCCCAGGGCTCCAGCTGGGGATCGGCAGTGGTCTTCCAGTTCTTGCCCAATGTGCTCATCTTCGTCGCCATGTACATGGCCATCCCGGCTGCGCTTCAGCGCCTGTCTAAGTTTGAGCGTCACCTTACCGTCTCAGGCGAGCAGCAGGCTGTGCTCCTCAAGATGGTCTCCTTTTACCTCCTCAACCTGCTCGTGCTCAAGGCAAGCTGTCACGGATCCTGTTACTTGCTCACGGATGCAGAAGTTGCGACTATTGATGTAGCTCAGTAGTGCTTGACCCATGTCCATCGCTTGTACCGCATGCTACACAAGGACATCAAGACAGCTAGTCACATTGAGTGTCTCTTGCTTTGAGAGCCCAGATCAGCCGCAGCTTGGTGTCTTACCCAAGCTTGACAATGATTGTACAGGCTCTGGTTGAGACCACCCTGGAGGCAGTTATTCTTGACTTTGGCTGGTGCGCCACTCACCCAAAGGAGTGTGACCGCCACAATCTCGTGAACAGGTGCGTAGCTTCGCACTCATAATAAACCTTGGGCATGAGGGACAGGCGAAGTGCTGGGTGTGTTCGTTGAGACTGTCGCTTGCGCTGCTTCTGTATGAAGAAGATGAGCCACTAATATTACCACTGTTAGAGTATCAAACAAGGAACCCCAAGAGGCATCAAACATGTCTGAAAAAAGGTTTGCTGGCTGTTGACGCTGTCAGTGCTCTGTGTGCTGGGCGCACGTTGCAGCACTTTCATTGGGAGCTCGGCGTTGTCGGCGATTGCTTTTCTCATCACAAGCGCCCTGCTGGGCATTTCCTTTGATCTCCTGTCGCCCATCCCGTGGCTCGCCCGCCACTTTCAGGCGCTGGTTGGTAGCAAGCTGCCGGCGCTGAGTGTGCTGCAGCGACCATCCTCGTATGACGAGACCCCTGCAAGGGCTGTCAATGGTGCACAAAACGCCTTAAGCAGCTTGGCAGTTGAGGAGGACGAGGAGCATGGCGCCACCCCAAATATTGTCCAGCCTCACACTGAGCACCCCCCTGCTGAGCAGGTCCTCAACCAGTACCCCACATCTGGGCCTGGCTACATTAAGGAAGCAGACGCGGGGTTTACCTTTGACTTTGCCAGCTACCACTCGTACAATCTCACGGCGTTTGCAATGGCCCTTCTCAATTGCACCGTCGCGCCAATGGTCCTTCCCTTTGGGGTCCTATTCTTTGGATATCGCTATGCTGTTGATAAGTACAACTTCCTCTACACATACCGCTCGAGGTACATGCCCTGCTCACACTCTCCTTGTGCCACCATGTACTATTAAGAATGTCGTATTGCCAGGCATAAGGACGTTATGAATATGGAGCCCTTACCGATGCAGGTCCCACAGCCTCCCTCTGGCGACGGATGGCAAGCTAATTGCGCTGGTTCTGCGGGTGATGCGGGCGCTGCTCTGCCTCTACCTTGCGATCATGGTGGCCTTCTTCTTCGTGCGCGGGGATGACCCTGAGCTCCAGATGCTCGTTGTGCTGGCCTGCACGCTCGTGGTGGTTGCCAAGTACGGCCTGGAGCAGCTGGTCGGCCTGCCCAAGGAGCGCGGTCTTGATGCTTACTTTGGGCAGAGCGTTGCCAGCGTAGAGCAGGTCCTTGGGGGTCGCCCAGCTGGATATGAGGTTCTTGCGAGCCTTGAGGAGCGCTCACAGGCAACGCTGGCTTGAGCTCTCACCCTCCTGCCTCCGCACGGGCACACCTTAGGTCCATAAACAGCTTTAGCTTGTCATGTGATCCCCTCCTTAGAATGACGGCAGTGGTCCCGGCTCTGTATTCACATGCTTACCTGCAAGCATATTTGTAAATTGTATTCCCAATTATGCTGTGTTCTTAAGGATACTTGGGAACTTGAAGCCATGTTGCCAGCATATTCCACCTCGGAGTGTTGGGAGCAGCAGTGCTAGTAAGAGGTCCACTCAAACACAAGGCCAGGCACTCATGTAAGAAGTAGCAGTTTGCGGTGCTTGCTGATGATCTAACGGGTCCTGGCTGACCTGCAGCACCAGCGGAAGCTGATTGACGGACACACATGATGGTCGTTGGTGGCCGTCAGTTGGTTCCAGGATGGGCGCTCATCAGAGGGCAATAGAAGGGAGAAGCTGCTCCAAAAGATTCTCATTCCTAAGGGGGCGATGGCTGTGAAGCGCCAGCCCGAATCGACTGACAGGGCCCAGTGGGCCAGAAAGGGCAACCACAAATGGGTGCGCAATAATCCTTGGACAACAGTCCCGACAGCTGTGTCAAAAACAGCACTGAACGTGTTGCCATGTCTAAACTGCAGAAATGTCAGCCAGAGCGGGGTGTGTCCGCAAATGCACAGCAAACGACTTTCGAGCCCTGGAGCCCGTTCTTCCACCAGGGGCGATGGAGGCATCCTGTCCCGCCTTGGTCTGTCACAGCATTCGGAGCGCCAGGCTTGAGATGGTGCGTTTGAAGCAGGTCTTTTAAAGGGGGCGAGGGTTGTAAAAGGCCGGCCCAACAAAAAAAGAAAAAAAGAGGATGAGACATGCGGCGTTTCTAGTTGGCAGGGTGGGGTGCAACGAGTGTGTCGCTACTGCTGAAGCGTCAATCGTCTCAGTGGAGAGAAGGCGCGCTAAGGTGTGCAGGAAATGAAAGGAGGCCAAATCAAGCCTGTACACTGTTCAGGCAAAAGCTATGTGGAAATTTTGGATGGGCTACACAAAGCCGACCCCTATGCTAAGAGGCGCTAAGGTAACAAACTGAATTCAAGATGAAGGGGGACTTCAGTACCCACAAGTGAGCACGTACAAATTCAACAGGCTTGGGGATCTGGAACCGAAGTGGAGAAGCGGAGGGTGAAAGATGGAAAGGGGTCACGAGCACCCGGTCGTCCTAGTCACTTGCGTATCATGTGCGGTTCAGCTCCTTCCTGTATGCAGCCGATATGCATCTGGCTGGCCGTTTACAGCAGCTCGTATGATATCAGCTTTCCGACTACTTCCGGACCTTGTCCACTCCTTTGGGCTGGCCTCTCACAGCCATTGCCTGCCAGTGTCAAGACTGCTTCCAAAAAGCAACAGTTTTTCCAGCATAAGGCAGGGGCTGTAGATAGCCAGACCAAAAAGAAGGGACAAGGTCCAAAGGGCCGAAAGGCGACTTGACCACACACCTATGCAAGAGGCTACAGCCGATTGGGAGCTTAGTAACCCCGAGTTGACAGCAGCACGTCGGAGTAAGTTGCAGCTGGAAAGGAGGCACCCCGACGAGACCCAGAAGCAGCAGCCATAGGGCGGCTTGCCCGCAAGTGTACTGCGTGAGCCAGAGGACGTTGGAAAGAAGGAGACAAATAGCCGCATTCGGAACACCTGGGCAAGCGACCCGGCAGCGCTGAAGCCGGGCAGCTCCCTTGCTGACCCCGAGCATCGATGGCCTGCCGTGCAAGTCGCCTCTGTTGCCTTTGAGGCCTGCGGACGTTGTCCATACTTTTCTGGGCTGGCTTTGCCAGCCCCTTTTCTCTCAGCCGTTATTTCTTTCTCCCAGCCACCGCCCTCTTCTGGAAGCCTCTGCAGAAGGTCCAGCCAGCGACTGCCGAATGTCCCGTGCACGTCTATCGCCAGCAGCACAACCTCATCTCCAGCTGGGTGATCAGAATAATCTCGCTCCTGGCCATGGCCGCCATGCTTTCCAGCCCCTTATGACCTTGCCCATTCTTTTCGGGATGGCCTCGGCCCCTTTGAGAGAAACAGCTCTATCATTTCAAGGCAGTGGCTTTGAGAACATTGCAAGTCTAGGATAAGCATAACGTGAGGATATGCTTCCAGCCGAGCATGGGCATGCCGGCAGCCTGTTCGCCGTTTTTTGCGACGGCGAGTGTCAGCCTACTTGCAGCTCAGGCTCAGGCTCATGCTTTGCACCAGAAAGCTGGTCGAGCCTTAGCTGGTGTGGCTTGAGGCTTGGTCAATCTGCCGTCCGCTCTTCGGGCATCAGTTAGCGACCTCTACGTGCTGACCCGTGGTTACTGAAGCGGAGCAGTTTGGCAGCAGGTGATGTACATCTGGCGCTGTGCTTGCTTCTGTACTTCGCCACTCGGGCCTTCCATCACTTCCACACGCAAACCATCGTCCCTAGTTGCGGCGGGGGCTACTGCCCCCTCGGGAAGTCCAGGCCGCGAGCCTGCGCGCCGGGAGCTCCGGGCGGCGGCGGCGGCGGCGGCGGCGGCGGGGATGGCGGCGAACCCCCAGCTGGACGCCGCGGGCGCGCCGGTGCCGTTCGAGGGCGAGACGTTCGTGCTCGCGCGCGGCGGCGTGGAGTTTGCCGTCGACAAGCTCCCCGGGTGACCAGACGCCGCGCCCCTGCGCTCCCCTCCTCCCTCCCCCTCTCTCACCCCGCCCCCCCGGCTCTCCCTCCCGCGCTCGCTCCATATCTCTTTCTCACTCAATCTCTGCATCACGCACACGCGCGCTCTCGCTCCTCTGCCTCCTCCCCTGTTGCCGCAACTGGCCATCAAATTTGCCTCCACCCCTTTCTGCTTCCTTCTCCAACGATGGGCTGCCACCGCGTGTGCGCAGTGCAACGAGCGGCACATGGAGCGCCGCCGGCACTGTCTTTCTGTCAAACATCCGCATGGTGCTCGTCGCCCGCACGCCCAAGTCGCCGCTCACCGCCTTCGACCTCCCCTTGGTGAGGGTGCCCGCCTCCTCCCTTCCTCACACTCCTCAGAGCTTGTCAAAGCACAAGGGCGCTTCAGCCACACGCGGTGGGGTTCGTCTGGCGTTACCTTGCCTTGCCCTTCTTGACTGGCCACCACCACTTGCTGCTGCGGCGGCGGCTCGCACGACAGCTGTTTGTGCACGAGGAGGCCTTCCACCAGCCCATCTTCACGTGCAACAACCTCGCCGGCAAAGTGTACCCCGTGAGCTCCGACTCTGCTCCCCTCCTCTCTCTCCTCCCTCGTCCCTCCATCATCCCTCCCAATTCCTTCCCCATCCCTGTCTCCCCCCTCCTCCTCCTCTGATGGCCTCTGGCTTGGTGCGAGCAAGCGCCTGACCAGGTGGTGCCGGAGGGTCAGCACAGCGCGCTGCACGCGCCCCACCCGTTCCGAGTGCTGTTCAAGGAGGGTGGCGTCGGCACGTTCATCCCGCTCTTCTTCGCCCTCCTCCGCGCGCTGCGCGCCGTATCACCGCCGCCCTCAGCGCCGCCCGAGGCTGCCGCCGCGGACCCCATCCCCGCTGCTCAGCCGCAGGTCGACGAGATGATCCAACACGCGTAAGCCGCAGCATCCCCCTTGTCCACAGCTCGAAAATGGCATACTTCTGCTGCAATTCCAATGCTTTGCTATAACGGGCTCAGTGGCTGAACTTCAGATAGGAAGCCTGCCGAGACATGCGATGACTTGTTGCATTCGCCGTCCGTATTCTTTAGAAGCCATGCTGTGGGTTATGGACTTAATTTCCAGGGGATCAGTGTGGGAATGTCTCGTGAGCTAAGGCTTCATCAGGCTTCTCAATTGCACTTGCCGACCTTTGTACTGCCTCAAACATGCGCTGTGGTTGCTGGCTTTTACTCCGCAGATTTGTGGACCCAAACGATCCAACCACACTGTACATCCAGCAACCTTCGCAGGCGGGCCTCCGGCGTCGCAACTACAGCACACCTGCCAGTCTTGACTAGCTGCCATTTTCATGGCCTTTCAGCCACCATGCCCACTGCGGCTCATTCACATACTTCTTCCAGGGGCACACATTGCTGCCTTGTATAGTCAACAAGAGTCACACATGATGGACGTTTGTCCTAAGCAATCACCAGACTCACGGGAGAAGCCCATGTCGGGTGCCACTGGCTCCAGGGTGGCCCCTGCGGCTGCCATGGACACCAGGCGGCTGCATGCCATGCCCTAGTCAGCTTGACTGCCGGCAGCTCAGCAACCCACTTCAGCAATTTTGCTGCATCTCCAGGTCCTCCGTAAGACGGGCCGTTGAGAAGTGGTCTAGTTGGACTAAGAAACTGCTCCACATCTACTTCTTCCTGCCGCCACGCTCTCGGAGGCCCAGAGTGATCTGCTCCCCAGGTGCAACATTGTAGAGGGCCAGCGTCGCGGCGTCCTTGTTCAAGAAGCCCGTCCGGCAGTTGAGCTTCTGCTTGTTTGCCGGCAGCCCAATCTGCGGCCCACAGCAATGCCACACAACTTAGACTTCAGGAGATGAAGAATTATGCAAGACGGAAGATGACCGCCTCATGCGCCGGCCGTTGCTACACATTCCCACGGCCACTGCTGCTGATTGAGCCAGCTGCTCACCTGCTCGGCGATGTGCTCCTTGAGCGCACCAACTGTTTCGCTGAGGCTGGCCACAGACACCTCCACTGTCTGCCCTGTCAGACTGCTCTCGCCTTCCACGTTGGGCACCACAATGGTAAACTTGGCAGGCCCCTGCCCACAGATAGAAGAAAGCCAACGATTGATGCTTGCCTATAGCTACACATCAAGCATTCCGCACCTTAATCTGCTCAGCTTCATAAAGAGTGGAGGCTTCAATATTATCGCATAGGGATAAGGGGCATCTTGAACATCCAGAGGTAGGGGTCAGCAAGTACCGGGTGCTTGGCCAGGAACTGATCCTCAGGCAGGAGCGGTGCCTCCTCCACTTTTTGGCGCTTGGGCTCTGGCTCCTCCGGCAGCGGGGGCGGCGGTGGTGGTGGTGGAGGTGGTGGCGGCGCTGCAGTGCTAGACGGCGCCTGCGGAGATAGTGATGGGACCATGCTCATTGGCGGCGGCGGGGGCGGCAGCGGTCGGGGAAAGAGTGGCGCCCCGGTAGGCAGTGGCAGCGGACGGGGCATGGCAGTGGCGCCCGGCTGCCCCGGCGGGGGGCCTGGCGTTGGTGGTGGCGGCGGTGGCGCCATCGCCCTGATCGGTGGGGGCGGCAGCGTCGGCGGCCGAATGGGCGTGGAAGCGGCGCCACTGGCGATTGGCGGCGTTGACAGCAATGGCGATCGCATGGGAGGGGGGGCGAGCGTAGGCGGGAGGGGCAGCGGCCGCGGCAGCTGCGGCGCCGCCACCGCCGCTGACGGCGCTGGGAGGCTGACCCCCTTCGGCATGTTGACTGGCAAACCGGGCGGCGGTGGCAGCGGCCGCAGTGGTGCCAGCTTCGGCGGCGGAGGTGCCGGGCCGACCTCGACTGGCGGCGGGCCGACGAGGCCTATACTGCCGTCGTCGCCCGGCAACGGCGCGAGGCCGAGTGCGCCCTGGCCGGCCAGCGCCGCAGCAGCCGTGCGCCCGATGGAGCCCGTGTGACCATCCCAGATTATCGGCCGCTGCGCTGCTGGTGCCTCGTCGCCGGTGCCAGCAGCCGCCGCCGCTGCCGCAGCCACCGCCGAGAGCTTCTCGCTCTCGGCACGCACAGCGTTGGACACCTCCTCTTCGGTCGTACCGAAGATGTCGGGCCGCGTGGTGGCGAGGTGGTTGATATTACGGGAGATCTCGTCGTCGGATGCGAGCGTGTTCTCACGCAGCTTCGCCATCATGCGCTCCTTCTGCTCCTTGTACTTGGGGTCGATGAGCGACACACGCATGTGCTCCGCCATCTCTGCGACCGACACAAGCTCCCCCGTGATCGGCGACACCACGAACTGCGTCGCCGCCGACGCGGGCTCGCCTTCTGCTGCTGCCTCGGCAGCTGCCCGCTCCTCAGGCCGCTTGTAGTTGCGCACAATCTTGACGGGGCCATCGTCCTCAGGCGGCGGCGGCGGTATGTAGCCGTCCTCCTCAATCTCCATCTCCTCGTCCTCCTCGTCCTCGTCGTGCTGCTCGGCAGCGGCAGCGGCGGTGTCACCAGCGCCGTCCTTGCCATCCAAGGTCGCGGCGCCCAGGCTGGCCTGCACCATCGCCACCTCGTCTGCGTCCATCGCCCCCGCCGCTGCTGCCGCTGCTGCCGCCGGCTTCTCTGCCGGGGGGGCAGGCTCCTCGGGCTCATCCTCCACGGCCTGCCGGCTCAGCCGGATGACCTCCTCACGACTGAGCGGCTGTGGTAAGTCGCCTTCCTCCTCCTGCACTTGGGCTCCACAGCGTTGGATCAGATCGGTGCTCGCTCTGTGGCCTGGCAAGGTGCGCTGACCCCAGCTGCGCACCGCAACAGTCTGGCAGCAAGGCAGGAGTGGGGGCTCTGGTGGGCTCACGTCGGCAAAGTCGATGGTCTCGACGACGACGAAGTCGTGCCAGTCGACGAGCGCCATGCGCTCGCGCTCCTGCTCGGCCTCGTCCTCGGCGGCCTTGCGTGCGGCGCGCTGCGTGCGCTCCCACTCCAGGCGGCCGAGGCAGCGCGCGAGCACGGCCTGCGGGTCGGCGGCGTCGGCGCGCAGGCGCTCCAGCGTGCCCTTGGGCGGCATNAAGTGTCTTCCCTCTAAGAAGGTCATCATGAGCTCTGTAGGACCTTCTTGTTGCATTGTCTTGCCCGGAAGGAGAGTGCACGACTGCTTCCGGGCAGCAAGCTGCGCTGGAGACTGAGCTGTGTTGGTGCGCAGTCTCTTCATTCGGTGGCTGCGCCAAAGCTGCAAGTAGAAACCACAAATTCACACGGAAGAACAGAATGAGCTTCTCTCAGCAGCATGAAGCGCATATTACAGTGCAAGACAAGTGGGCAGGCCTAGAATTGTAGCCCTTTGCCAAGCACTGTACGAGGCCAGTGTGCAGCGCTGCCGGCGCTGCTGCCGTCGCCCTAGGCCTGCCCTCTGGACGTCCGTGTTTGCTAGCTGTCGCCACTCTCCACCAAACAAAACAAATGGATGTTGCGCCTGATGGTGTGTACACAAGCAGCAGCAGAAACTCGGCTTGCTGTGACATGAGAAGGGCCTAACTGTGGCTGAGGGCATGGGGTATATGGGCTTGGGGCCTTGGCCCTCGCCTGGCTCTGCCATCCTCACAATGCCCCACTTTGGTTTTCCAGTTGACTGCTCGTAATAAGAGTTCATCACGGCTAATGAACATCGCTTAGCTAACGGCAACGCTCAACCGCAAGCCTTCCCCGCCCTAATCCCGTTTGCTGGCGCGCTGCTGCGCTTCCTTCGTACTTGGCCACCCAGGCCCTCCATCTCACTCCATCACCTCGCCGCCGCCGCCGCCGCCGCCGCCGCCGCCGCGCGCGCCGCGTCTCACGGGCGCGCGGCAGCTCGGGCAGCCCTCACGGATGTGAACACGACCCTCCGGCTCCAATCTTCCGCTCGCGCGGAATGTATTTATCAACAGAACTGATTTATCCTGTTGGCGGGGAAGACAGTACTTCCGTCACATTTTCTGGGTTCCCCGGCGCCGCCGCTCTGCACGGCCGTCGGATGAGATCGCGCCGGCGCATCTTGGCCGTCAGCCTTCGGACCCTACCACGGTTTCCAGGGTTTGACGAAGAAGTGGGGTTTTAGGACCATACCTTCGCCAACCCAACTCCAGGTACCAGTCCCCCGCAGCTGCCGCCGCTACCGCCGCCGCCGCCGCGCCGCCGCCGCCGCCGCCGCGGCGTGCGCCGGAGCCTGAGGAGTGGGCTAGCCTCGCGCGGGAGGCGCCATGGTGACACCGCTGGTGAAGCGCAAGATCCTGAAGAAGCGCTTGAAGCGCTTCGTCCGCGTCCAGTCCGACCGGCGCATCACTGTGCCGGTGAGCCGCCTCAGCCAGCCACGCCGCAAAACCTCGAGCCGCGGGCGCGGTGCTGGCGGCGGCGGCGGCGGCGGCGGCGGCGGCGGCGACTGCGCCGTTGGCGGAAGCCGCAGCTGCACCGTTGGCGGAAGCAGCGGCTCTGACACCCAGCCGTGGCATGCTGCCGCTCGCTCTCTTGTGCAGGAGAGCTGGCGGCGGCCCAAGGGTATCGACTCGCGCACGCGGCGCAAGTTCAAGGGCACGCGCAAGATGGCCAACATCGGGTACGGGAACAACAAGCTCACGCGCCACATGCTGCCCTCGGGCTTCCGCAAGTTCCAGGTCCACAACGTCGCCGAGCTTGAGATCCTCATGATGCACAACCGGTGAGGCCATCCACCTGCCGCCGCCGCCGCCGCCACTGCGGTCGCCACCATGAGTCCTTCTTGCCAAGGAACGGGTTATTCCACAAGGGCTCTGGGAGCCAGCTTGTGGTGGCCATGGGGAGGAGCCCTGGAGCAGCTTAGATGGGGGTTAGGCAACGTGGCCCTCTACTATTCTGCTGCTATCACTTGCGAGTCCTCTCGCTCCGAGGTCGCATGCAAGCTCGCCGCTTCTGAGTCGCTGCTGGCCAATTTGCAGGAAGTTTGCTGGCGAGATTGCGCACAATGTGTCAACCCTCAAGCGCAAGGCTATCGTGGAGAGGGCTGCACAGCTGAACATCAATCTCACGAACGGCACCGCTCGCTTGCGCAGCCAGGAGGACGAGTAGACATACCATAAGTGTTTCCGAACCTCTGTTCCCAAACCTACCATGTCAGTAAAAGGATGGTGCTTAGTTCGCCGTCCGTTATCGATTCTGGTGGGCAAGCAAGATAGGTGACGCTGCACAGTGAACATCCAGGCTGATTCCTCATAGTGAGTCACTGATGCACTGGCTGCACACGCCCACTCGTTTGAGGTGGAGCGCATGTGAACTGCAATAGTGAGCACCTTATTTTGGCCCAACTCTTGGTGCAACAGCAGTGGTTACAGACTTTACTGTGCAAGTCATGTTTCCTCCGGGTGCTTATACACGGCTCCATTGCACATGGCCACCTTATTGTGGGTCTACTGGTACTGTAGATATTAAGGAAAGGAGGCAACATTGAGGGAGTGATTGAGGGCAGCCCTAATTGAACATTCCTGTCACAAGAAGCATGTTTGCTTGACTGCTTAACAGATGTCTAACTAATTCTTGGCAGTGTCATTTTCAGACAGCCAGCAGGGTGCACGCAGGAGGCATTAATATCATAGTCTCGTGTGTCATCAGGGATGCGGACTGAGTGAGAGTTGTGCCTGAACGACCTCGAGTATCTCTATCGCAATGACCACCAGTTGCTTGTCTGTCTAGCATTTGTGAAGGGCCAGTAAGCAGTTCCTGATCCCTGACAATCAATGCTGTGCGGAAGATTCTGCGCCAAGTTCGTTGGGATGCCTCTTGCAAACCATTGCAGCGCTTCTGTCAAGCGGGGCCCAGCTGATTCAGGATATTGAAGCAATGCACTCAATCTCAACCCGCGCTCCAAGAGGCAGAGCCGCCACTTGGTAAGTGGAGCGGGCAGGCGCTGGTGCTGGGAAGTCTGGACACAAGCGTACCAAATAGAGATTGACACATATGGAATATGGTCACGTTTTAGGATGAAAGTCCATTGCGCAGTAACATGACAGGAGCCCAAGCAACGGCCAAGGGTGCAATGAGATGGGACACACAAAGTCAGAGGCTTACATTTGCCATAGATCTCGTTGACGATCTTGAAATCGGCGAGATCGGCGAGCCTGCACATCCAGCAGCAGGACATCAACACAAAGAAAGCTTCACAGCACAATTGCCCTGCTTGGATGGCTGGCATTGCACCAAGGGGCTGTGTCCCTGAGGGGGTCTCACATGATTGTTGTCTTGACCACGGAGGCATAGTCGGAGCCGCCCGCCTTAAGGATGTGGCCCATGTTCGTCATCAGCTGCTCGCGGGCTCGAGCAGCCCGGGAAACAGTATTAAATCGCGTAGCAGGTTACTGTGGCACGACGATCACAAGCAGACCAAGCACTGCTGGCGCACCCGCAGCTGCTGCAGAGCTCGTGCCTGGCCACGCTGCGGCTGCACCGCAGCGGGAAGGCCAGCTAGCATGTCCAGCGCGTGCTCACCTGCTCGGTCTGCGCCCCTGTGCTCTCCCCAGCAAACTTCATCGTCTGCACAAGTCCAATGCGCTCCCCTCTGGCTCAGTGCTCGGGCGGCGGTCCTCGGTAAGCGCGGCGGCGGCATGCGCGAGCGCCAGCAAGGCTGAAGTGGCGCCGCACCTCGGGGACGAGGCCGAGGACGCCGGAGACGAAGAGGAAGCCGCCGGCTTTGACGGCCTGGCTGTATGGCCCCAGTGCCGCCGGCGCCAGGTCCGTGCTCACCGCCTCCTTTGCGGTGGCTGCCGCTGCCGCCACCGGCGGCGCCGCTCCTGTCGCGGGCCCCACGACGCAGGCAACCATGAGGACCTCGAGCTCTCAGCTCGCGGCAGCGTCGCGGCCAAGCTCGGATCAGCTCCCGCACCTCCGACAGCGGCCATGGTGGAGTGCCAACGGCGGCTCAAGGAGCGCGCGTCCCCGGCAGCACGGCCGCGGGAAGCTGGCGGCAGCCGGCAGGCCGCCGCGGAGCTGGCGGCGGCGGCGGCGGGGGGCGCGG
>WELB01000373.1:0-14815 GCA_009602725.1 Spirogloea muscicola | reverse complement strand
GGCGCCGGGCGCGGGGTTCACGTCGCGGTGGCGGCGCGGCCCGCTGGCGGCGCCCGCCGCGTTGCACGCCGCCTTCTGCCTCTGCAACGCCGTGTGCGCCATGGACGCCCTCTTCGCCTCTTACGCCCTCCACTTCCTCGTCGCCACCGCCGGCATCGCCAGTGCGTGCGCCGCCCCGGCGTGGCTCGCCGCGGCTCCGGCGGCGGGCCACCACCCCACCTTCTGTGACGTCGGTCGCGGCGGCCGTGGCCGTCGAGCCGCCGTGCCTGACCCGCCGCCGCCGTCGCCGGCGCCGCGCGCGCAGGCTCCCTGGCGGGCACCATGCTGATGCTGTCGGAGCTGTTCAGCGTCGGCGTTGGTGTGCTGGCCAGCGTGGCCATCGAGGCCAGCCTGGCGCCACGCGCCGTCGGCAAGCACCGCTTCTGGATCCTCCTCGCCGTCGGGCCCCTCTTCGCCTCCTTCTCCGCGCTCTGGTGGCCGCCGGCGCCCGGCCACCAGCCCGGTCGCCACATCACAGGTGCACTTCAAGGTTTAGGGTTTAGGGTTAGGGTTTTAGGGTTCAACTCGAGCTCTGCCGCTCAGCCGCCCCCCTGCCGACGTCTGTGGCTAGTGCCGCCGTTATGGAAGTCTGATATTGACAACTATGCAAACAATGAAAAAAATGAAGGCAATTGCTAACACTCCTCCCAACTTGTTTGGTATGCTGCAAAGAATTGCAAAACTGGCAAAATCACCATCCTGGTACAATGTGAGCAGGGTTTGACAAAGGATTGACTAGTATATTATCATAGAAGACTCGCTCTGCAATTCTCCTGCGTTGCTGTGCAGCTACGATCGCGTACTATCTGGCAGCGCTGCTCGCCTTCAACCTGTTCTACGGCACGCTCATCGTCGCATACGAGGGCTCCATCCCCATGCTCGCATCGGACCCGCTCACGCTGCGCCGCATCAACGTCCTGCGCCTCTGCATCGGCAGCTGCAGCTCCGTGGCTGCCATCCTCGTCGTGGCCGTGGTGCACGCGCTCGTGGGCGACGCCCCGTCTGCGTACCTCATCCAGGCTGCCGTGGTCGGCGGCGTCGTCGCCGCCCTCTTCCTCCTGTGGGTGCTACTCGCCGAGGAGCACGAGGTGCCTTACCACCGAGGTCAGGGCTGCCCTGGCACGGGCTTTTCCGCGATGCCGCCTCCTCCTCCGCTGGCCTGGCGGCCGCGGCGGCGCTTCTCGTTGGGTCACTACGCCAGCATCGGCAAGCAGTTCGGGCCGGATCATTTCAAGGCCGGTCGCGGCCGTCACCTGGCCCAGCAGCTCAGTCTGGACCATCGCTACGGCCTGTACCACTACTACACCCTCGACCCTGCCGAGCTCAACGAAAGCGGGGCTCTCAACTCAATCGCCATCGCTGAGGGTTCTGCGGAGGAGCTGGAGGCGGGGTGCGACAGCGATGGTTGGCCTGCTAGCGGCAGCGGTGCGCTGCAGCATGCCCGTACTGCTCCTGCCGACCACCTGGAGCATGGACAGTGCTGGCCACTCGCCCTCAGCGCTGCTGAAGAAGACTTTGATGGAGGCGAGACATGCAGCGTGCTGTCCGAGCTGCGCTCGACCCTGGCTGCCGAGCATGCCTTGCAGGCGGCCGCAGCTGTGGAGGCGCCCACTCAGCTGGCAGACGGCACTGCATCGCGATCAGTCTCAGCACCACCAGCAGCAGGGCCTTCATCCACTCTGACCTGCGTGGATGTGGTCCGGGCTGCGCCGAGTGGAGCAGCCAAGGGCCGCTCGGCTGCCCCTGCCAATGGCAGTGCTGGCTCTGCAGCAGTGGCTACAGAGGAAGTTAGTGGCTCCGGACTGCTGGACAGGCTATCACGAGACCAGGTCTGGGAGAGTCTTGCCTCACAAGGGCTTGTCCACGACCTTGATGACAAGGCCGACTTGGCAGCGGCACCGGCGGCAGCGCCGCCTGCATCGGAGCCATCCCAGCTGCGACTCTGGCTCAGCTCCTCGCGCCTGCTGTGGCAGGTCCGGTGCAAACAGGCAATGTATAGGACAGGCCCTGACTAGCAATCTGCTTGCTCGACCGTGCGCTGGTGGCAGTGTGCTGGCTTGTTGGTTCTGGATATGTAATAATGTCAGTTCGTTGATAGCTCAAAGTCTGCTTTGTGGCTGGGGTGCTTTGTTCTTGTATGTTGCCTGTCGCAGAAGCGGCCGTTTTGGGTGCTGCTGTCGAATCACTTTCTCCTCTGGGGCATCCTCACGACAACGCAGGTCTACATCAGCCTAAATCCTTGCCCTTTTCCTGAACTCCAACTGCATTCAGACTTACAACCTTCACTCCATTCACAGCAACTGCACGAGCAATGCTGTATATTCCAATGCCGCTGCGCTGACCCTGCTTGGGCTCATTGCCACAGGCGTCTCTGCCGGCGTTCGTGCAATTGTACTTGCAATATGATCACATACCGGGCTACTCGTTCTTGAGCGCCTCCATCACTGCCGTGGCCGTCCTCCAGCTTGGTCACGCGCTCACGCAGATGGCCATGGGCCTGTTCCCCGCCGCACTTCCGCCGGAGCCGATGCTGCGCCTCTCGCTAGTGGCCATTGTCCTTGCCAAGCTGCTCTTATTGTTTGCCTTTGAGCGTGGACTGGCACCGCGCTGGGTTTTCATTGTCACGGCACTCGATGGCCTGGGCCAAGGGGCGCTCTTTGCAGCCTATGAGATTCAGGTGACTGATCCATCCCTTAAGCGGCGGCTCTAGGTGATCACCACGCATACGGCACGAAGCTGTATGCTCCATCTATGTCAACAGCTGGTCGCAGCAGTCATGGTCACGCTGGCGCCTCTGTTCTCACGGCGACAATCTGGCAGGTGCCAGAGGTTGTGTGGTGGGCCGAGAGGCAAGAGTACGATGGCGGTGCTGGCAGCAAGATGGACGGGGCGAGTACGGCTTCCTCTGCCAGGAGCAGCATTCGAAAAGAAACGCTTGTGTACGGTTGGGTGGACAGCACGCGCGAGCTCTCGCTCTCGGCGTCCTTCTTCCTCACAGGCCTTGTGCGGGACCGACTGGCCGCCAGCCTGGGGCTCAGGGTGTGCGTGGGAGCACTCTCACTGCCGCTTGTGGCGCTCTGCGCGTACCTGCACTGGCTTTTCCCTCACATTATTCTCCCTCGCACTTATGGACGCTCCAGCAACGACTCTAAGGAGCCATTAGGACACGCGCCTAGCAGCGGTGGCGACTTCACTTGGAAACGCTCCGGTGCCCATGACCTCAACGAGGCCTTGCTGCAGCGGGCCTAACCATTTTCTTGCACTGCAGCCTGGCTTTGCTCTGACTGCGACAGTCACAGCCAAGGGCTTGCCCAGTAGCTGTGCATGGTCCTAGGTCTTAGATTAGGCTACACCAGTAGTGTAGGATCAGGGTGGTTGTCAGGAGTTTAAATTTGTTGTTGCCCCTGAATTGTGGAACCTCCATTCAGTTGAGGCCAGTCGAAGGCTGCTGTAGCATGACAGCTCCTGAGCATAGCTGGAAAAATCGGCAGATGATGAGGGGGCATTATTATTAGTCCACGGCGAGCACGCTGCTCCTGGAATTCCTTGGGAGCCTGACACAGAGGCCATTCATGAAGCAAGTATGTATGTCAACTCCCTGATCATAGACGGCCTTGGGACGATGAGGAGCTGTGCAGTCCGCCATTTGACGTATCTTCCGCCATAGAGCATTGCTTTCGCACCTCTTTGGCAAGACAGTATCTGTATATGCATCTGTAGCTGCCAAAATATGTTTACAATTGACCTCTTACCGTCAGTTTCCAGACCCTTTTAGCCTACTGGGCATCTTAAGTCTATCCACACAAAACTTTGTCTTGTGTGCATACAGGGACCCTTGGGGATCCCTGTTAGATTTCTATGGTCTCTGCAAGCAAATTGTAGAGCTGGTCAAAGAGATCAAACACACCACCAGAATGCCCCACACCTCAAAGTGTGAGTATGAGAAGGCTCTAGTAAGAAAAATTACAGGGCTCATCGTTTAACCCCTCCCGCTGCTCTCAGAACTAAGTACAGTCTTGCACTGC
The DNA here is from genome assembly GCA_009602725.1 of Spirogloea muscicola. Lineage (NCBI taxonomy): Eukaryota > Viridiplantae > Streptophyta > Zygnematophyceae > Spirogloeales > Spirogloeaceae > Spirogloea > Spirogloea muscicola. Next base: position 10,751 of record WELB01000373.1, on the reverse strand, counting down.
CGAGCGACAATTACTTTCACATAGAGGGGTACCAGCAATGCCTCTGAATCGAAGTGATCCAACATGCTCAGCTGAGGAAGACTCTGGTCCATGCCAACCCCTGTTAGTGCTTAGCACTGAACAGATGGCTACCTTATGCAGGCTTTGGCAGAGTCAAGTCGGCCTAGACGGCCTATATAAGTTGTTCCACTCAGCAAGCATCTTAGATGTCAACCTCCTGTCACAGATGATGTTGCACCTTCCAGCCGTGGCTGGACCTCAGCAATATGTGAAGGAAGGTCTGGTGAGAAGTCAAGAAGCGCTGTCAAATTGTGCAGGATGCAATGGATGACAATGTGCACAATTCTCGTGGGAAAGAGTCTGCTAATGAGAATGTTGTGCACACAACTGCCCAAGACAAAGTGTTCTACCTTCAGACATGCAGGAACCTCACGACTCCCTGTTGAGCTGGTAGACTAGTGACTCTGGCATTGACATTTATTGGATAGTGCATGGTGGGCGAGGAAGGCACCTGCAAGTGCAAGCGGGGTTCCAAGCTCTCCAGCCTCAAAGCTGACAATTGTGCAGTAACCATCTTGGGAGGAAACTGCTAAAAATCTGGCATCCTGTGACCTGAGGAGCAACAGGTGGAGGTCAAAAAGGGCAGCAAGAGGCCGTGCATCGAATGACCAGTATTTCACAAGCCTGAATTCCAGCACTTGCTGATGAAACTGGTTGCAGTAGAGCCTCTGGTATGCAGTACCAGGCAATGTCCGTTACTGCTGCATAATGAATGCCACCAAGTACAACCACGGGCTGCAGATGCTCGGTGTTGTACAGGTAGACGGAATTGAGGCTCGCAATAGCATACACTAATTTATAGGGGAGTTTGAAGGCACTTCCACTAATCGCTGCATTCTCCGAGGGACAGAAAGGACAGAATGGAAAAGCTATCAGATGTTGACTATTATTGTGGAAATATGAGGTTGTGAGAATGTTGTGGCACACAGTCTGGCAAAGATAACTTCTCCTCACATCTCTTTGGCCTTGTGCTAAGCATGTATACTTCAAATCGCCTCTCAGCTTTCACTTCGCAGCTGCCAGTGCAGCTCTGAGGACTATAAGCTCTACGGCATTGTTGATAATATTCACAACACTCGGAATGTCACTTACTGGCATCCTCTCCCTTCAATGGAGACACGGAAGGCCGGAAGAACACAGGGCAAAATCGTACTGCTACAACTGCCTTACCAGGTGATGGCAGAAGAAACGATGGCCTGCAAAGAGAGGATTCCCACTTCATTTGATCTTGCTGCTTGTACGAATAGATTAGGCATGATTGCCCAGTCATCTCTCTGATACCAGTCTTTGGTCAACATAGAAAGCAAACAGCAACCATTGCTGTGGCAGCATCGGGTCCTAGAAACGTAGTGGTCCTCACCTAGACCAGTCTCTGCGAGAGAATGCATAAGCAGTGTTCAATGCTGGTGAATCAGCACTTCGCTTGTACATTCCTGCAACCGTAGCCGAGGCAATCTTGTCAGGCATTGGTGTATGATGCCTTCTAATTTCTCGAAGAAGATTGAGGACTTGGACTTGAGAAACTCGGATGGGAAGAGAACGGGCACTGTGATTGGTCGTCAATAGAAATTCCTCAAGTATTGCTCTAAATTATGGTGTGGGAGTGCTTCAACATCTTACCAGCAGGAATGACAAGAAATGATCCGTCTGGGGACCAGGCTAGGCGGCGGTAAAAAGATGGTAAGGTCTCGTCAAGCATCAGATGGTGCTTAGTGGATACCTGATTGAGAGATTGCTCAATGCAAGTATCATTTGCAAGCCAAAGAAATGAGTGCAGTGAAGCGGTTATGCTAACTGTTCATGTGAGATGCATGGCCACTAAGCAAGGTTGGCATGAAGCAAGCGAGCTTCTGCTATGTCTCTCAAGATGAAAGTTACAGACAAATGCTTGCATGATATTAGCACGAGAGATGCACATGATGAGCATACAAGCATCAGCTTGTTACCTTTGCTGTAGGAGCAGCACCACTGGTCTTTGGAGTAGGCAGGCAAAGGGCCTCACTTGCGAAACTTCTCTTTGAGATAACGTGCCGGCAGGAGTAGGCATCAGGAGCCGCAGTCACCCTATTCTTGGTCGTGAGCGGAGCGACTCTGGAGGCAAGGTAGATTCTGCAGGTCCTGTCACTGCTCTGCGTCGCCAAGAACTGGCCCAGTGGATCCCATGCAAGCCCCTGGACATAGTGGACATGATCTTGGAGAAAGTGCTGTGGTGACCCTGCAGAAATACAGGGTCAGGGCCTTTGCTGCTGCTTAGCAATATCATGTACAACCTGAGTGGGAATGCCCTTGAGGATGTCATGGGGGTTGCAGGACCAGTGGTGGTTGTACTGAACATATGCTATGTGTCTGTGCAACAGCAAGTCAGACTATCTGCCATCTTGCAATGCATTTGGTGCCAAATAGAAGTTGCTTGCCTTTCTGGACGTCCCACACAATGCAGGTGTTGTCCACAGAGCCTGAGGCCAGCAACTGCCCGTCTGAGGACCACTGCAGATCCAGCACATCCTTCTCGTGGCGGCTGTTACCAAAGAGGCCAGTGGACATCAGATCTCAGGCTGGCTCCTCGCCGGCCAGGATGTGCAAAGAAGGACCTGAGAAGAGGGGCAGAGCTCAGTGAACGTAATGTGCTGTCACATCAAGGACAAGGGAAGCTGCACCTTAAGGTCCGTAACACCTTCCAGGACGGCACATTGCTTATTGTGATACTCTTCCACAGCAGGATCTCTCCACCTGTTGTGCAGGCAGTATCCACTTTGACAAGGATACACAAGCTAGGTATCTGAAATCTGCAGAGACCTTCCCACTTCCACACAACAATATAGCTTGAAAGCTACATTGCACCACAGCCCAGACTTTCTTGGTTTATGAGGAAGAAAGCCTGACCATCAGCTCCTGAAGCGAGTACATTTCCTGCATGTAATTGGCAAGTGAGTGTCACAGTAAGCGCCGGTGACAAGGTGACTGGCTGATACAAAAGGGTAACTTCTACTACACCCATGCATCTAATGCTCATCACTGTATCAGCGTTGCATGGCCCTCTGCACCTGTCACCGAGGATATATCACAGACCTGCAGGAGAGAATCGGATGACATTGACGGCGTAGCTGTGGTGGCTGAGGCTGGATAGGTAGCTGGCAGTTGGCAATCCCTCCTTGTCAACTCCCAGCTCCCATAGCTGCTAAAATGACAACCATGCGTGAGCTGGCTTAGAGCTGCTCGAGCAGACTTGCATCCCGGGATGACAAGCCTGCTGAGCAATTGCTCTGCCCTCATTGCAACCTCAGGCCACAGTTGCTTTCCGTTAGCATCGCGTCAGTCATGGCCGGCCTCCAAAATCATAATGGCTTGGACATGCAGTGATATCCGCAAAGGCAGGTGCAGAGACGACCAATGAGAGCAGGAGGTCTCCTGCTCAGCCGGAACGCAGCCAAAGGTGGCACCGGGTACCTTGATGTCCTTGTCGGCGCCGGCGGTCGCGAGGAGGCCCGAGGCATGGAAGTCCAGCGACAGCACGGGGTCCTTGTCGTGCCACAGGATCTGCACCGTGCGGGCCCTCATCACCGCCTCCTGCCGCGCCGCACGGCGCGCCGGCGTGCCGCGCGACTGCGCCCGCGCCGGAGGCTGCAGCGGCGGCGGCGGCGGGGGCGGCGCTCGTGGATGGCATTCGAGCGCTGCGCTTCCCGCCTTCTCGGTGCGGAGCCCCCGCTGCCGTTAGCGGGCCTCGTTGGCCGGCGGAGGCCGGCCCGTCACCGCCTCGGCCCGTCACCCTGGGCCCGGGCGGGCCTGCCGCTGCGCGCGACGCGGTTAAGAGAGAAACGGCACTTTCAATGTGAGGCAAAAAGGCTGTGAGCTGGTCAATGAGCTCAAGTCATCAAGTGCAGATCGGAATAACCACAGGGTTTACCGGTACCCGGTTAGCACCGGTGACCACCGGCAAGTGTCCTCCAGCTCGTGAACCCCACAGTCCAGAAGCCTCCAGGTGCCCGCGCCGCGCGCGCCGTCCGCCGCGCCCCGCGCCGCCACTCCCGCCGCGAATTGCGACGCGACTCCCGCCACCGATCGCGGCGCGGGCTGCGGCGGCGGGCCGCGGCCAGGGGAGTCTAGGGCCCCGAGGGCAACGCCGTCAAAACCCCCCCCCCGGAAGGGGGGGGGCCGGCGTTGCCGGCGATGGCCAAGTGGGGCGAAGGCGACCCCCGCTGGCTCGTCGAGGACCGCGACGACGGCTGCAACGTCAACGGATGGCACTGGTGCGCGCCCGTCTGCCTTTCCCCACTCCGCCGCGGGGGCTGGGGCCCCGGCTCTCCCGGCGCCTGGCATTGATGCCACTTGGTCTGGTCTTTGTTGCACCGTCGGAATTGATTGGACCCCAACCGGCCGGCAGGACCGAGAAGAACTACACCACTTGGACGCGGAATCGTATCCAGCACATGGTGAAAGGGGTCTCGGTGTTCGTCGACGACCTCCACTGTGACGCAATTGTCGACGACCTTGTTCACATGGACGGCGAGGTGGGTCTCGCTGTATCAATCCCAATTCAGCAGCGTTGGCCTGCCTCGGTTGCCGCATTTCAGAGGCTGCAGCCATTGGCCTTGGCTACCGCGCTCGACCAGCTGTCAGATCACAGAGCCGGGGCCTGTACCAACTGCGATTCTTGGGGACAGCCAACTCCGTTGCTTAGGGAGGCTGGCCGGAAGGAGCCGCCGCCGCTGCCGCCGCAGATTGCACGTCTGAGCAAGAAGTCACTGCTGATGGTGCTCGCCACCTTCCGTTGGTGCAGGTTGTGGTCAATACGCGCAAGGGCAACAAGCGCTTTGTGATGTACGACTTGACGCTTACACTCAGCTGGAGTGCGCCAGTGCTGTACGCGGAGTCGGGCCACCGCGAGGACGTGAAGGGGGAGATCAAGCTCGCCGAGTTCGCCAACGACAACGAGCTCCTTGACTATGTGTACGAGGTCAAGGTCACAGGCGAGGGCCAGGCGCATGACCGGCTCAAAATCGCCATGTGGGGGGCGCGAGACGAGCTCATTGGCATCCTGCACAATGTGCTGGCAGAGCTGGAAACGATGTATTAGGGAGGGTGCCAGCTGGTGCAGGGTTGTTATCACTAATAGTGATGCCGGCCCTGCTTTCGGAGCCACCTCTTTGACTGGCTGCACAATGCAATGTCCACTGAAGCCCTGAACTGCCTCTGGCACTGTCAGCTTTACTGCTACTCGTGGACTCGTAGTTTGGACCTTGGGGGCGGTGATGAAGACCGTAGCTATAAGTCACCCAGCTCTACTCAAAATCATGGCCACCTTCTCAGCACATTCTGCTCCCCAGCCTTGTGCTTGCAGCATCTGGCGCTTCTTGCTTATTGCGACAGGAGCACGCATCCTGCCAGGTAGTGCTGCAGGCTCGCTCTTGTTGACGCATCAGAGCCAATCCTTCTGTGCAACAAATAGGCCCACTAAAGAATAGGTAAGAATGAGGATTATCTCAACAGCACCAGCGCACTTGCTATCGCCTCTGCGCATCAATGGAGCGGGGCTGGGAGCCAAGCAAGCTGTGGCTGTGCTCGCCCTGGTCGGCTGCCTCCTCAGTGTTGGCTCTTTTCGTCCTGCCCAGGCCTTCGAAGATGCTGTCCAAAGTGGCAGTCGCCGAGGCGCTGGCATGATCCCCACTCTGAGGAGGGTCCTTGTTGTCAGCTGCCAGGCTCGGCGCCCGAAAGCCCTTGCCTGACGCGACCCTGCTTGTGAAGTCCTTAAATCTGGACTTCATGGCATCCCAACGTGATTCAAGACCCCCTTCCAAAGCCGTGGGAGGAGATACGATGCTCCGTGGCATTCCTCCGACTGTTGGAGCAGCTGCTGGCAACGCTGCAGAACCCCCACTGTGTTCGTTCATGAACTCCGCCTCCGTCGTCGAGCTCTGGAAGGGGTCCAACCGCGGGGGCGTGACTGCACGCCGAGGGTCAAGTGCTGGCCCTCGAGGCCTGCCCAGGTTGTCCCTGAACGGGTCATCGGCGGCGTCAAATGCCCTCTTTGAGGCACTGTTAGGGGCATCCAGCTTGTGGCTCAGCGGAGCTCTCCGAGATGCGTCCCTGTACTTGGCAGCGATTGCATTGCGGTTCGAGGTCGGCTTCTCCTGCTCCGTCAGCGATGAATAGATACTAGTCACGACTTCCCTGCCAAACATTCCCTTGTGGGATGCAGACCCATTTAAGGCCTCCTTCTCTCCTTTGCTTGCCTGGGTCTTGCTAGCCTGTCCACATTGAGCATCACGGCAAGAGCAACTAATATTCAGTTGTCATGATAAACCCCCAAATTGTACGGCGGCATGTAAGATTTGACGCGCATGTCTTACAAAACACAAGTGAAAGAGGATGTGGGATGCCAAGAATGACCATCCAGATAATGCATACATTAGGAGAGGCCGTAGTGGGATTCTCCAGATCAAAATCTGAACCAAAGTGCCTTGCCAGAGGCACCACGTGCTCTCCAATCTCTGCGCCGCGCTCCAGGCTAGAACGCTCTGCAAGGCAGCCATTGCACCACGCCACACCTCATTTGTGTGAACCTCTGTGACACAGCTGCCTGCAGCGGGCCCTTTTTGCTGAACAGCTAAACTGCAGTATGTCGCACCTCGCTGCAGAATGAGGAGGCCGGTGGCATTAAATCCATCTTGCACGCCTTCGTCCTCAAGCTCGAATCGAAGCTTGTGCCAGCTGCTGAACCAGCCGCTAATCTTGTCAACGATGTAGTTGAAGACATTGCTGGCCACCAGGATGGTGTAGACCACCATAATAAGTGGAAATATTGTATTGAATTGACCACCAAGGAAAGGAAGGCCGTTTGTCGGGCCCATCCGCTGCAAGAGATTCAAGATATGAAGCCACACAAAGTAGTGTCAAGATTGCAGCAATCAGGACTGCACACGAGCTCTGCATGGTAGTATAGTGGTCAAGCATCAAGGATTCGGTTAACTTCCGACAGCACCAAGAAGAAGGACAGTGTCAAGCCACAGCACCCACCTTCTCAAAGGTTGTCTCCCGGCTCAAATGAATAAGGTTGAGAAAGTTGTAACACATTGGAGCTGCAAAGCGGGACACCATCCTGCACCACCTCGCTGAGGTCCTCTATTAGTGCAAGTAGTTGTCCAGACAGACTTGTAGAACAGCAGATTCACATGCCTCAGCACATGGCATCTCAGCCCCCTGCAAAGGCAGCTTCTCCTAGGACGCTTCAACAGCTTGCTCAACTGAATGACCCTTGGCATTTGTCCTAAGTCCATTGGCAGCACATTTGGTAGCAGCAACCAGGGTTAGACAACTCACGAGCAATTTAGAAGGAGACTGACAGAGTCAGTGTGGCCAGGCACTAGGTAATAGAATGTGAACATCCCCAATTTGAAGATGGAGTAGTAGGTGCAAACGCAAATGTACACTAATGGTAAAAAGGTGAGCAGCTGTACAAATTCGCGCATAGAGGTGATAACATCAGCTTTTTGCCAGCATGTTGTCAAAAATAACAACACTACTCTGCCTTTCAGGAGTATGAGATCCCTACAAAGAAAACCCAAACCCTGCACCCCAAACCCCCAAACCCTGCACTTGCAAAGTTTGCAAGCTTTAGTACCTGTACAAGCTCCTCCTGCCCACCCGCTGCCTTGATGAGGATGGAGAAGAGGGAGAGGTCGATGACGTGGGTGCTACCAGCGAGAATGGTGGCCTCCGCAAAGATGACAGCAAAGGACATGAAACCCAGCACAATCGCGCAAGCTCGCACTATTTGCTGCTTGAATATGCACCGCCACCACCACTCTGCACCACCCTCAAGGCATAGGCATCCTCAGTCCTCAATCTCACTCATGAAAAAGGTGTTGACCTGATGACTGGCCAGGGTAGCAAATAAACTAGATGTGAGGGCAGATTAGGCTCTTCAGGGGGACGGACCTGCCACATCCAAGAAGGTGCCCAGGCGTCCCTTTCTTTCGTCGCGGAAGGGAGAGACAAACTTCCTGAAATGGAAATGTCCTTCTTCTCAGCAAGCATGAAGATTGCTCTCTGAGTGGCATACTAATGTGGATGTTGCACAGCGAGCTGCAAGACAGCAGCAGCAGCCTGATGATACCATGATAAGAAGTCAGACTCATCGATTTTACAGAAGCAAGCCAGCCTTGGCTTAGTCTCTTGGAACAGTTAGGCCTCTCTACAAGCATGATATACCCACCAAGTTCCTTTTCCGTGCTCGAAATTTTTGATGGTCTCCTCCACTTCCAAAGCCTTCCACACCACTGTTGCATACTCACTGCAGACATGCCGTTGTAAGTGAGTGGTGAAAGACAAAAGCATGGCATAATGTAGATGCACAGCAGAAGTTGCAAGTTGGTCCTTGATTGCATTTCCTTATGAAAGTCCGTCAATACAATGCCAAGTAGAAGATAGTGCTTGTCTTACGTCTTGTATCGGTAGTACATGTCTTGCGCCCTCCGTAGTCGCCGTCTGAGATCGGCCATACTCTTCTCATCTGCATCGTAGTCCATATCACTCTCGCCCATCCGACCACCAGATGGCTTGAAGGTGGTGTCTTCAGCTGCCTGAAAGCATTTAGAGCATGCTCTTGTTGCTTCAGATTGGACACTGCTTACCGCAATTACCAGCATTGCTCCAAATTGATTAAGACAACAGCATAGATTTGGAGTACGCTACCTGCTATATAAGAGGCGGAGGGTTTGCTTCACTGGCCGAAGCGTACCATCTCATCAATGATGTCCATCATGGGTCGCAGAAGATCACGTCGAGACATTTGAGTGGATGTCGCTTGTGCAATCTGCACAAGACTCGTCTTGGACTTAGTGTAATCAGATAGGTACATCACTTGGATAGCAGACGCCCTCTCAAAAAGTCAACAGCAGACCAATGACACAACAACTTCAAGCTACTGAATGTGTTCTGCTTTGATCCAGGACATGTTCTTCCTAGAGAGCGGCCATTGTGAGGAAGCTCCGAAAGTGCTCAGTCAAAGATGACTCTGACGCACGACATCAGTGAAGTGTGAGCTATCACTTACCACAAGGACTGTCGAGAGTTCTTGGTGGGCATTATCTAGCTTCTGAGCTACCTTCGCCACCTTGTGTGAGAGCCACATCTGTCTTGCTGCCAGATCAGCATGCGTCCACAAGCCCCTTGGAAGGTCCACAAGCCCAAAACCAAGGAGAAACGCGCCAGTGACTAACCCAAAGGTATTTGAGCCTTGGATTGCGAGGCTCACAAGCCCACTCCTGCATAACCAAAGCACGCAAGAATTGGCCCATATTGATTAAGAGAGACTTGGAAATGTGAGAGCTTGTATTTTCGTCACAAAGGTTGATCTACAAGAGCTTACAGGCTTAGAGAATCGTGTTCTTTTTCAAAAAGATTCAAGACGCTGCTCTGCGCACCCGCTCCTACTAGAGAGAGTGATCTGATGCGACCTTCAATTCCTCCGCTTCGTCAAAGAGAGTCAACAGAACAATCTGGAGTTGGAGACAAGCCATGAGACTGGGTACTAACCAGTCTATCTCGTGTGTCACGATTAAAAGAGTGACCCCAGTAATCGCTACAAGACCAACGCTTGCATAGAGGATGAGATTGCTGCGTATGCTTGTCTTGAGCCTCTCCTTGTGCGTGAAGTCCCCAGCATCTTCGTAGCCTTGTAGTAGAGGTATAATCAGCCTGTCATGAACAGCCACACAGTGACTAAAATCTAGATAACTGCTGGAAACTGATCGGCAACCCTACCCAACCTCATGCTATCAATAAACCGAATAACCTTCACAACCGCCAGCTCACAACCCCTGCTGCTGACTACCTGTACTGCCAACACCCTTTTATGTAGGGAGTGCTTACACTCAGTAAGCAATCAGTGCAAAGCTGGACTTTAAGAAAGAAGCCAACTTCAAGGAAAGGCATAAGCGGCTGCGCTGCTTGCAAGTTGATCAAGATACTTAGATGCACAGACTGTATGTCCATAGTCAGAACAGGATAATCGCCTAACATACATGAACATACTGGCAACTTGTTGTGTAAGTTGGGGTGACCTAGCTGCAAGTGGTACAGCAACAAGGCACGTGAGCATACCACGTCAAAAAAAAAGCGCTCCAGTAGGAGAGGCCCCACATGACACTGATCGCCCCGCTCTTGAGCCCGGACATCGTCTGCAGCAAGTGTCACCTGATCATGCAGAGTCCTCGCATGCACTCCGAGCCGCAGCGTGCAGGCGCATCGGAGTTCAAAACAATCTTACGTCGTCGGCACCGCTGGCAGAACAGGAGACCAGAGGCAGGAGCCAGTGGCAAACTAAGGTTGCTCGAGAGCGACGAGTTAGATCTCCTGAATTGGCGACAAGAGACAGCGTGGGGAGGGGCCTCCCGCACCTTCCAGACGTCGACGGGGACGAGGACAACGATGGAGAGGTTGATGAACCAGGTGAAGGCGACGATGAGGCGGACGTGCGGGGAGACGCGCGGGGACGCGAAGTGGTGCAGCGTCAAGACCACCATCGCCAGCGTCACGGGCAGCGCGAGCGCGTAGAAGGCCCACATGGCGCCGGGCCGGGCCGCGAAAGGCGGGCCTCGGGGGTCGCTCAGCAGTCTCCGCGGGCCTGGCGGCGCGAGAACCAACTGTGTGAAGGCCATGCCACACGAAGCACACAAAGGAGTCGGCCTGGG
>WELB01000372.1:62593-78163 GCA_009602725.1 Spirogloea muscicola | reverse complement strand
TGGCATTTCACAGCCGATTCTTTCATATCAGCAGCCGCTTTCTTTCCCGAGCCGTTCGCCAAGCCCTAAACCCAATCACCTGAAGCCGCCAGAGCAACGACGAAGGTGAGGCGTGGCGTGCGAGGCGCACCAAGCGAGGCGGCCGCGGGGGCGGCGGCAGCGGCGGCCATGCAGGCTTCGCGCCCGGTGCTGCAGGTCTTCAAGCGCACGGGCGGCCTGGTGTGGAAGAACTGGCCTATGAACCACACGCGCCGCGCCAACGCCAAGGAGCGCCACCGCCGCCTGCAGAAGGTGCGTTACTGCTACTCTGCCAGGGCTTCGTGTGAGAGCACCATCGTTGCGCTTCACGCTGCGCTTCCAAATAAGCGGTCGCCTCCCCGGCCTGAGTTCTCCGGCAATGTCTTGACGGACGAAGGTCGACGGGTGCGATGGGTACTCAGGTCCTGCATTCGGCTTGACGAGTAGCCAGGCGCAGTGTCACCTGCCGTGCACCAAGCCCGCCGCTGCCAGAGCGTCGGCTCCGCTGCTCTACAGCCTAGACTTTGAGCCGCTTGAGCGGGATTGCAAACCGTATCCGGAGCTTTGCCCCTAGAGGTTCTCCAGCCACATTAGCAATGCAACACAGGCATTGCAGCCAAAGACGACGGCGCCGCCGCAGGGCACGAGCTTCAGCAGCCCATCAACCAGCTTTTCTGTGTGGCTTGGCGGCCCACTGAACGCGACGCGTCTTGTGGTGCCACAGGTGGACGCTGTGCTCAAGGCCTGCGCAGGTCCGCCCCCGTCTAGCAGCGCAGCTGTCGCCACAGCGTCACCCAAAGCTGCCAAAGCCGCCAAGCCTTCGGTCGCAGCAGCATCATCTTGATCCTACCATGGCGCCTACACGGGGTACAGGTCCGAGAAGAAATTGCAGGGTGGCAATAGCGAGCCAGCATCAAAACCACTAGCCGATGGTGTTAGCTTGATTGCCTTGGCGTGGCTGCTGACTGTGCAAACGAAAGGTAGAGATCAGAAAAGAACGGGCACTTCAAGCCGACAGTAGCCTACATCAGTGTGGCGCCTGAAGATGTACTTACAGATAACGCAGAATAGCCCTGCTACTTGACTGCACAGACCTGCATTATTGGTGCAAGCTAAATGGTGACCACGGCCAGCGCCTTGGCTAGCTTTCACCTGCTTCATGTCCGTCATCCCTTACTGTATCTGGCCACTAAACACAGCTCAGAAGCTGCTGCCAACTGTGCGGGCTGGTGTCATTTTGTCCAGCCTGGCATCGCTGAGGGTGCAACATGCAGACTTGTACATGCTGTGCTTTGGCCAGATGTCCACGACATCTGCACTGCAGATGCACTCAGAGCCGCGCCCCTTAGAGCATGGAGCCATGCACGGAGTGTTGGATGCCGTGCTCCCCCCCTCCTCGACCTCTTAGCAGCAGGCGATGTACGTTTGTCAATGTGCTTGCCTTCGTACTTGGCCACACAGGCCCTCCATCTCTTAAGACACGCCTTTTTCCTCGTCGCTGAACCCCTTGACTTTCTGTGACCTTGTTCATTCTCTTGTGTGCTGGATTTTCCCAGCCCTTCATCCCCTTTGAAAGAGTGACAACTTCTTGTCACAGAGACTTCGTGCGTGCTCTTCCAAGCGCACAAGTCGTGCGGGACGGCATTCTCACTCATGTCACTATTTCAAGGCGGCCTCCTCGCCAGCGGGACACAGACTCACCTTCTTCTGTTGTTTTGCTCAAGAGACTCGTATCCCATCCAGCGACCACCTTCTACCGGCCGCAATCGACACTTTCGGCTGCATCGGCCCTTGCTTCCACACCTTACTGGAGAATATTGCAAGTTTGGGATATGCTCGACGTGAGGATATGATTCCAGCTCAGATGGGCATGCCGGCAGCCTACTTGTCATTCTTGCGTCGTCGAGTGTCAGCTTGTCTGCAGCGAGCTCAGGCTCATGCATTGCATCAGAAAGCTGGTCGAGCCTTAGCTGGTAGTTCAAGAGCTTGTCGATCATTGTCCGGTATTCGAGCATCGGTCAGCGACCTCTATGTGCTGACTCGTAGTTACTGAGCGGGTCAGCTTAGCAGCAGGTGACGTACATTTGTCAATGTGCTTGCCTTTGTACTCGGCCACACATGGCCTCCCCATCTCTTAACACACGCGCATTTCCATCGAGAATCTCTGGACCGCTCGTCGGGATTACAGAAGAAGCACGAGACTCAGGACAGGGAAAGCAAGGTTCCACACATGGAGCGCTTGCGTCTTAGATGTGCTACTCCTTGCTGCTGCTCCACTGCGCATACTCCGCATTCTAGCACTCCATCACCAAATAACTCCATCACTCCATGACTCGATACACACTCCATTTCATGCCTAGCCTCCGTACCAGGATGGCCAGCCCGTTGTCATAGCACAGTGCGGCGAGCGAGGGTGGCAGCTGCGGCAGCTACGGTGGCCGGCTATGTGGCGCAGCGACGGCGCTCGCAGGGCCCTCGGAGGACTCCTGGTCGGCGCTCTGCGCTGCGGGAGCAGCCATGCCAAGGAGCGGGCCAGCGACCTGTGGACGGCTGCGCTTTCCACAGCTACCGCCGCGCCTCTCCATGGCGCCGCCGGCGCGGACGTGGGCCAGCCGACGCCTGAGAGCCACCCCGAGGTCGCGGTGGAGCTCTCCCAGCGCCGTCCACTGTCAACGAGCTCCATTGGCGGGCTCCTGCTTGCTCAGCTCACAGGAAGTCATTGCCCTCTGGCGCAGCTTCTGCGCCCCGGGGAGATCCTGCCGGGCGTCACCGCGGCTGAGCTCCGGGCGCGGCGGGAGGCGCTCATGGCGGACTTGCCGCAGGGCAGCGTCCTGATCGTGGAGGCAGCCCCCATCCGGAAGATGGCCGGCGTCATCCCTTACCCCTACCGCCAGGTGCTCGGCACACCGTGCAGAGGTCATGGCCCTTGGAATAGGGCTCAGATTTTACATCTTGAGGTCTGGAGTACGAGTCCCAATGCAGGCCAGGTCTTGTGAGATGTTGGCAGTCTAGACGCGAGTGCAGCACAGAGTTCTCAACCCTAACCCTAAAACTAATCGTAAACCCTGCACCCCTGAACCCTACATCATTGGGCAGTCTTGATTGTGCACAAGACTTTGAGGTGCATTGGCCACTTAGTGACCTTAGCAGCTCTCAGAGAGTCCCATGTCAGCTAGAGTCAGTTGTCGGCTTTTTCAGGCAGACTACTTGTCCAGCTAAGAAGACTTATTCACGTATAGTCGAGCTGAGTTGCAACAGAGTGATGCAGCTTGCCTGCATTAGGAAGCGGAAGCTTGTCACAACTCTGGACCAGAGCTCAATGTAGCAGTCACGAACTGCGCCAAAGTGGCCAATTGGTTTCCAAGCGTGGGACGCCCCAGCCTAGTCTGTCTACTAATCGCAGCTCAAAGTGGACGCAGGATCCCGACTACCTCTATCTGACGGGGTGCCTGCAGCCGGGAGGCGTGGCTGTCATCGCATACGACGGCTCGACTACAATGTACATGCCCACCACTACCAGCGAAGTAGGTATTATTCAACCTCTCTAACCCTGAAGCCTGAATTGTAATTTGATGATTGATGTTGACCTCCTACACCGCAAGCTGGCATTGCAAGTGGTTAGAGTGTTCCAGTCACCCTGTATGAAGAATACAGTCTGGAGAATGGCCTGACTTGCTATTGCCATGCAGACTACTAGAAGCACTGACAAGCGAGAGTATGTACTTAACGCGAATCAAGCACATCCAACAGCTCCTGTGTTTGTGTGATAGCAGGCGCAGCTCTGGACTGGCCCGGTTGCTGACGTTAGGGCAGCAGCCGACTTCTTCCGAGCTGACTATGCAGTGGCTGTGGAGGCCTTCCTTCAGGTTCAGTCATACTGCAGCTTACAAGCCCTTTGACGTGCATTGCTGCCAAACAGGGTTACCACCAGTGATGCCATGCTGTGCTTAAGGCCAACCTCCAAAGTTGCTCATCCAAATTGATGACCTTAGGTCCAGGCTTGCGATTGTTGACAGCATGGTTTGAGGGCATGGCTCCAGCATGGCTCCTACTCATGTAGGCTCCTACTCCTACTCCTACTCCTGCTCCTACTCATGTACTCATGTGGCTCCTACTCCTACTCATGTCGTCTCACCACCTGCAGGATTTCGCCAAGCTCTCAAAGTCTGCCGACATAATATGGTGCGATAGACTGGCTGTCAGCGGCATGGTGGCGAAGGCCCTTGAGGAAATGCGTGAGCTGAACAAGGAGACGAGGAGCCCCCGGGCATTGTTGCACTCGCATCGATGGGTGAAGTCTCCTGCGGAGATTGCTCTCATGCGGTCATCAGCAGGCATGGTCTCTCAGGTGGTCAGCAGCCTCGGAGCTCCGCAAGCTCCACATTCCTTTTCCTTAGTGTCAACAACTTGTCATTTGCCCCTGACGTGACACCTTGAAGTCACGTGGCTTTCTGTGGAGCAAGAACTGCTCTTGCAAGGCCATCAGAGGTCAACTGTAGTTAGTGAGCTTCACAGAAGTTGTGCCGATTGTGCATGTTTGTCACCTATAGCAATGACTTCATGTTTTTGCCAATCTTCCCAGCATGGCCTGGCCGGCCCACTATTGCTTCCTGCATTTCTCCTTTGTGCACATCTGTGAAGCCAGTATATGTGCTGATCTACCGCGGTATGGTATGAGCACAGGCCTTCTTGCACGCCATGCGCTTTTCATGCAAGCACCCTGAGGAGCAATCCATTGCAGCAGCAGTGGAATTCAGCTGCCGACGGCAGGGTGCACAACGCATGGCGTATGCACAACTTTTCTCCCTTACCTGCTCCTGCAACTTATTATCTCTCTCTGAAGCACAGAGGGCCCCGTTCACTGGCTTGTTTACTCAGTCAATACGTCCTTGGTATTAGTTCCCTGCATTTCTTGTGCAAAGAAAGACGAGTGGCGCACACACAGAGTAATACAGCCATGCTTGGAGTCAGGCATTTTCATTTAGTGAAGCACTTCCATTTCAATTCAAGAGGCTTCACAGGGATAGAGGTCATTCTTGAAGCCCTTAGAAGCATGACCTTCCACTCAGCTTTTGACAGTACATTTTGCATAAAGAGCGGCTAGGAGCTGACAAAGTTAGTAGCCGGCTACTTCAGGTTCCCAGCTGTGGCTGCCAGAGGACCCAATGCTTGCATTGTCCACTACTCCCGTAACGACAACAAGGTGTTCAGCAAGACTCCTGTGTTGCACGTGTGACCGATTTAGGCAATCAGTCTGCACCTACATGACTTCCTTAACAGATACAAGATTCTGTCTTCATAGAGAATAGAGAGCAATGCAATAACATCAGGTTCATTGGGAGGACTGATACTTAGAGAGGACAATTATTCAGGTGTCCTGTGCTTCTTGCAGGTCAGGCAGGGAGATCTGCTGCTCTTGGATGCCGGCTGTGAGTACTTTGGCTACACAAGTGACGTGACCCGCACGTGGCCCCCGCTCAGCCCATTCTCTGCTGCACAGGTAGAGGCTCTCTTGAAGGCAGGCAACTCATTCAGTCCAACATGACAAGAACAGCATACATGGGGCAACGGCACTGAGGGCAACACCCCACATTCTAGCTCCGACTTATTCTCATTGCCCACATGGTGAAGAAATTTTGCAGAGGGAGGTCTATGAGATTGTGCTGGAGACGCTGAAGGAGTGCACCCGCCTCTGCTGTCCAGGAACCACGCTTCTTGCCATCCACAAGCACGCGGTCATCCCCACCCAATTGCTTCACTGATTAGCAATTTCTTTGTACACTACAGGGTCCAGAATGCGCTCCACAAAGTGTTGTGTGCTGGCTGATCCTGCCTGCAGTTACTCAGGCTCTGCATCTGAAGTGGACTTCGAATGGCCTTTGAATAAATTGGTAATGCCTGCAAGTCTGCAGGGTAAGTAACATCCGCTTGCGGTACGCGTGACACAGGTGCGACTGCTTTCAAAGGGCATAGCGGAGCTTGGGCTGCTGCCGGACTCACCCAACAGCATCTCCAGAGGGCCATATCGGCAATTTTTCCCCACCTCAATTGGTGAGGGAACATCCTGAGTGGGTCCGTTGCGTTGTATGCAACAACAGCATGTCCTTATCCTAGACATGGGTATGTAGCCAACATGCATCTGTTAGCATCAGATGTCCACTGTTGTGAACCCCTGAATATGTAAGCTAATGTCAAAGCCTGACTAATTTGTACGTGCATTGGTGGTTGTACTGCAGGTCACTGGCTGGGTATGGACACGCACGACTGTCCCACTGTGGGCGTGGCAAGGAGCCTTGTACCTGGTGTTGTGAGCCACATTCATCTAAGCACCTGCGAGGCTGTGTTGCAGTCATGTTTTGGTACCTTAGTGCTGGCCAAGTTATCAGGGTGTTCCGGTCTAAACATCGGTGTTTCAAGCAATAGGGTTCAAGGTTCGGATATCCACAGAGTGCAAGGGGGTACTATTTGGCAAATGGGGCAAGGCTGCGCATGTCCAAAGGGTTCTGTCCCCCTTAGTTTGATTTGGGGTGATCGTGCTCATATCAATCAGTGGTCCACTCGGTGCACCTCAGCCTAACATATATATGCGTCGCACTCTGACAGATCTTGACTCTTGAGCCGGGCATCTACATCCCTCTGACAGCAGATGTCCCAGACAGGTAACGCTTACATCTATGGATTGGAGGATTGTATCAAAAACCATCAGGTTAGGACAAGCAGAGTGCTGGCGATCTGAACTACTTCAACATTGTTTATTGTGCTGATTGTAAGTTCTGCATGATCGTGACACATCATTTTCAGCTGAAGTCCAGGCACTCTAGTCATGCTGCAGGTACAGGGGCATTGGCATTCGCATTGAGGACGACGTGCTCGTGACCGAGTCTGGCTGCGAGGTATTTTGCTTCACCTCAAGGAGGCGCTTGTTGCTTCGCTCATGCTCGTGACATAGCATGCTGATGTTTGAGTCTTTATGGTCTCTGTTCATTGGTGCAAATCGTGCTCTTTTCTTGTGCTACATTATGTTGGTCTGCATCTCTAATTGCAGGTCCTGACAGCCTCTGTGCCCAAGGAGGTCAACCAGCTTGAAGCTTTTCTGCGCACTTCTGAGGAACTTGTGGATGTCCTTCGATAATCAGCCAACTACGAGGCATTTAGTTGCAAATCACCACCTTGTTCTAAGATGATGGTTGTTGATACCACTGGTCGTTGGAAACTCGCCGAATGGCTGCCTGTCGAACAACTCCTGGTAAGGCAGGCCAGGCCAGGCAGGCCAGTGAGCTTGTCCAGCCACTTGCAGATAACAGTGATTGCTGTGCTAGTTGGCTCTGTGGTTCTTGATGGTGGCCTCCTCCTCCTCCATGTCTGCCGGAGGTGTAGATAGTTTCTTAAAGGATACTTGTTGGTCCCCGTGCAGCAGGACCTCCGAGTATGTAGCTGCCACACTCACAAGTTTGGCAGCGGGAGCAGTGTGAAGGTGACATATAACACGGCCAGCCGGACTATGACGAATATTCCGATCATGGAGGGCGAACGATAGTTGGACTGCTTCCCCTCAACCAATTCTTTGATCAGATGTATATGTTTGTAAATAACACGTGGTGAGCGTCTTTGGCTTGCCTCAAAAGCGTTGGGAAATCTTGAGCATGAAGGCTTGGGCAGCAAAGCTCTTCTCGTTTGTAGGGACTGTAGCTTACTATGAGCAGCGGCGGAATGCCCTCGGCTGCAGTCTTTCATTGTGCTTCCCCGCACGACAACAGCATGAAGCTCCTGAGCAGCTGCAGGAGAGCCATGCCGGGCCAGTTGGGTCTAAGGTTTCAAATGGACCAGTTCATCATGTCCTGACACGGGGGTACTGGGAGGGCCGCTGCTTGGGGTAGTGAGGAGGCACTCCAAAACTACCTCTGTATGCACTCTGCTGGCTTTCACAGCCGCCCCTTGCTGTCAGCAGCCGCATTCCATGACCTTGTCCATCCATTTTCGGGCTGGCCTCACACAGCACTCGCCCCCTGTTCGATTTGTGCTGGCCTCTCACAGCTATAGCCTTACATCGATAGAGCTGTAGCTTTCTCATTTTCTTTTACTTTTCTACTGGGAAGAACTTCCTTCGTCTCACAAGAACGAGCAGGTGGGCTGCCTTCCTCCCACGTGGAGGGTGGGCCAAGTCTGCCAGAATTCACTGAAAGAAGCAGAAACAGCACTTCCAATGTCAGGCAGCGGCTGTGATTGGATGAGAGAAGGAAGTCCCTTCCAGTAGAGGGCGATGGATGGAGAGATGGCGCGCGGTGCGCATAATACTCAAAGGGAGGCTAAATCGAGCCTTACAGAATTCCTGGTAACGGGGCATTGAACTGGCTAAGGGGGACACTAAATATCCTCGAGTGAGCACATGCATAGGTGACAAGCTAAGCTGAGGAGCCTGTCGTGCCACAGGGCATCGACCGCCAGATACCATCGATAAGTCAGATCAGTTCGGAAGTAGGCGACGACGCAGCTTGTACGTGGTGGGCACTCAAAGGATGAGGTGGAAAGTAGGTTTGCCAGGAATCAAGGAACTACATTGACATTGAATGAAATTGATTGAGTAAGAGTAGCCAACAGATGACGTGCTTGGTGTTCCAGAACTTGGGATGCATGAATCTCTTCATCCCCCCCCCCCCATTACAAGTCGCTGGATAGACGAAGGACTAGGGTCTAAAGCCAAACAAGTTCTGCAAAACCAGTCATCTGTAGGTACGCTGGTGAGCAGTGGCGTCAGGAAATGGATTTGCCCTCTGTTACAGGTAGAACACAATAGCATATCTGCAACTTGGTCTTTGCGACTGCAGACTTCACACAACAACTGCACGGATACCCACTGCTGTGTACGATCAATAGTAGGATCGAGCTTAGTGAGAGGAGGATGAAACTTTCTGAATGTGACCAGAAAATTTCGTGCCACAAGACCCTTGAAGGCGAATAACGTCGCAGGAGTTATTAATGACAACCTTATGTACGAAAGGACCTGCAGTAACATCCAAGCCATGTTGAGGAGTGACCTTGAGATAAACATAGTCGCCCACTTCAATCACTGAAGGTTTGGGCTTGTATCCACCGCTATGAGTGTTGGCATCGCGCTGCGTATTACGATGTTGAGCAATGAGCAGATTGTCCAATGCAGTAGACATATGCTTCTTGAACATATTACCACGCTCAACACTAACACTTAGCCACATGTTGGGGTCATCAAGGTCCAGTGTTTCTGTTACCACAGCATGGAGACTGACAGAAATTAGCGGATGACGACCGTGTAATAGATATATGGACTAAAAGCGGACAAAGCTGTTTTTTTGAACATTCGATAGCCCATGACAAGCCAAGGTAAAAAGCTGTACCATTCTTTATACCTTTCCAAAGAATATACTTGGTGTGACTAGGCTTGACGGTTTGAGCCATGCGTTCTGCTAGTCCATCAGCCTGGAATGGTCACGTTAAGAGAGCCGATGTTCAATAAGGTCTGATCTAGCAAAAGTTGGATCCCACCTTGGAAGTCAGTACCTTGGTCAGTGAAGACTTCGGCGCAAGCTCCGAACCGAGATAACACCTGGTTCAAGAAAGCTTCTCTCACATAGGTACTGGACTTGTTAGGGATGATGACCACTTCGACCCATTCGGAGAAGTGCTTTACCATTATTAGTACATAAGGTCGCTGATCACCCTTGCGTAACGGACCAACTAAATCCAGACTACATTTACAAAACAATCCTTGGATAGGTAAAGATAGTGCTGAGGTGACTATAATGGGAAAGGTGCTACGAATGCGATCACACTCTTCACATTGGGACAAACCATATCTCACATTATCAGTATAATCTGACCACCAATAATCGGTGGCTAACCGGTTGCTAACAAGCTGATAGTATGCTTGACAACAAACTGGCCTAGTTGAATATGAACTCTCACACGAGTTGCATACGCAATTGAGGAGGTGGAGCTACTTGGTTACCGTACTCCTCATCCGGCTTAAATAGCTGGTTATTTTGCCAGACGTAGCGACGAGCATGGAGGTTAATTCTCTCCTTCTGCATCGGAGTGGTGGAGTCAGATGGGTAAATACCCAGTCAGCAGATACTGTAATACTGGTGCATCCAACCATACATCCTTTGAGAAGGAAGTGTCATCGGGAAACTCCAGAAAACTTGCCAAAGGATGACTGTACGTTGACAGTGTGAGAGCATATGCGAGTCGATATGACAATCGGGGCAGATGCAACATTGTCATACAGGCCAGTTAATAAGAAACCGAACCAGGAGTTGGACTACGAGTGAGTGCATCAGCCTCCAGATTCTGAATTCCCGGTCGCTGAGTTATCTTATTCATACTCCTGCAGTTTCAAGGCTAAGTTTCCTGTCAGACTCTGTGTAGTCAACATCCACTGTAAGGGTTGATGATCAGTCATCAATTCATAAGGACGCCCTTAAAGGTAAGGCCGGAAGCGTGTAATGGCCCACACGGCTGCTAAACATTCTCCTTCGTATGCTGAGTACTTTGTATCTGCAGGGTTACTGCTACGACTGGCATAAGCAATAATGACAGTGATGATTCGTCCTGACTTGACATCGTGTATCAATAAATATATCCTCAAACGGAGACGATGTACCTTTGCGTGAAGATGAGCTTATCGTCCTTCAGATTAATCTGAAACTGAGCTACAATGTATGTACCCAGGTCAAACGATGAAATAGCGAAAGTATTGTGTATTTGTCATTCGAAGGTGCAGTCATTTGCTGCTTGTATGGTATAATTAGGCCAGATCCAAGCTGCCACTCATAGTCAGTGAAGAATAATGAACTTGGTGACTAGGGGAAGGTGATTGTCAGAAATCTTGGTCGCGTACTATTGGTGCAAATAGATCGAGAAGATTGATGTTTGGTTCTGACACTGCTTGCTGGTCTGACTGCGGAAGCTGCCTGCTTATTGTTGTAATTGACCTGGATTGCGTCAGTCACGCTCAACATCCATGTCATGGAGATTTTATCACCGCTTGCCCCGTGAGGCGTATTACATTCGAAAGAGTGATGGGGAAGGGTGATGTCTCCAGGTAATAATCGATGCATTTGTCGCGTTCCTTAGAAGTTTGCTCGTCATAATCACCGGTGTGGATATACTTAAGCATACCTTGAGCAGCAACATTGTTGTGCAGACGAGACTTTCTGTGAGCCATAGAAGTCACCAGCATGGGAAAAGTTTTCCTGGTGAGTCCTTCTCAATTGAGCGCATGTCCCTGATTGTGTCAAATGGTCCACCGGAATTACCTCTTTTCTGGATTGCAGAGCCGCGTATGCATATAAGTTGGGAGGCGTTGCTGGTTATAAATGCAGCGTTGGATCATCTGAGCCGGAGCTAGGGTTGTCCAATGTACTCTTCTTCTGTCGGCCAGAGAACCCAAGATGGCTGCCTCCAATTCTGTATAAGGTCCCAGAACGTCGCAGATGGACTGGAAATTGTAACGCGCTAAATGGTGTGTTTTCCTGGGATCTACATTTTCTATGACGTAGCCAGAGGGAAGGAGTTGCCTGGCGCGAACGCCATGCATTAGGTTGCCTTAGTAATTTGAACAAACCGCTAGATGGATGTCTAAACCCTCTGCAGAAACTAGAGCACTGAATTCTTGACACAGGATCCGGCATTTAAAATGTCGAATTTATGCAACTTTTAAGAGATTCTGCTTTTGCGGCTTCTTGAATGCCTGGGTAGAAGACTTTCCCATTGATCAGGAGTGTTGTGGTTGACAAGGGTGGGGTATTGATGCCGGAGGATCGATATGGTGTGCTGCTGCCTTGCGTGCCTGAGGGTCGTAAGTGAATCAGATGTAGTGAGCCACCTTGATGTGGCTTTGCAGGTCAGCTCGAAATCCATTCGCAGTACCACCGAAAACTCCACTTAAAACAATTTCCAACAGGAGGTAGGGTCCAGTTAATCACACCGTTGTAGAAGATGCCCATGCCTCCACTGCCTCCATGCCCGCATTGAATATTAGCGGCACATATGTGTTTCCCAGTGGTTGCCTATTTTCGTGCAGCAGAAGCTTGGACAGCAGACACGAACTGCTCACATACCGCCACTTGTATGCAACGCGGGCACGGAGGCAGTGGAAGATAGGCATCTTCTACACCAGTGTAATCAAGTTGACCCTACCTCCTGCTGGACTTGTATTGGTTGAGGTATTTGGTGGTACTGCGAATGATTTTCGAGCAAAGGTGGCTTGCTACATCTGCGTTGATGACGACCCTCAGGCATGCAAGGCAGCAGCACGCCGGTCCAGTAAAGATGTTGCTGGACAGGACACAGGCAATGCATGCGAACAAGAGACAAATAGGACCCTCAAAGAGGGTTTCTTTGAGAGCGGTAATCACGGATAAATTTGTGGTGACAACGTATTAGATCAGTTGTGGTGACAGCGAATCGGGATCAGGGCACTAGCCAGGTAACGAATCCGGACTGGAAGTGTCCAAAGGACTTGAACCTTCCACGTAATGCAGCAACAATGACAAGATGTAAGTGATGCAATCTCACGATGCAGCAGATGCAGTCACACAAGGAGAGTTGCTTGCGTATACACGTAGTGGCTCTTCTAACATCCAAGGTCAGGCTTGGATGCAGCTTCGCACAAAGTCGCGGTATTCGCGGCTTACCAAGTGCGAGCCGGTGTAACGCGACCGGATGCGGGGCTCCTCGGGGTTAGGCTCTCTGCGGAGGTTGCGTCTCGTGCATGTGCCCACGCCTTCTTGGCGTGGCCCTGGACGCGCGCGCTGCGCTTACTGGGCAACAGCAGCGGCAGCGACAGCGGCGGCGGGGCGGCGGCAAGGTTGGCAAACAGGCAGAGGGAGAGAGACTGGAGCGAGCGGCAGCGCGGCCCCGGCCCTCCACATCCCTTCAGGTGTGTCGCCTTGTGTAGCCTTATGCCTACTTGTCATTCTTGCGTCGTCGAGTGTCAGCTTGTCTGCAGCGAGCTCAGGCTCATGCTTTGCATCAGAAAGCTGGTCGAGCCTTAGCTGGTAGCTCAAGAGCTTGTCGATTGCCGTCCGGTTATTCGTGTATCAATTAGCGACCTCTATGTGCTGATTTGGTTACTGAGCGGGTCAGCTTAGCAGCAGGTGACGTACATTTGTCAATGTGCTTGCCTTTATACTCGGCCACACATGGCCTCCCCATCTCTTAATACACACGCATTGCTTATGTAGCCTTGTTTAGTTTGCCCTAAAGTATGCCTGAACAATGTATTGGCTTGTATTGACCTCCCTCTCATTTCATGCGCCCCGCTCGCCTTCTCTCTCTTTCTCCTAGGGTTGGTCAAATGGAGAAGTACATTGTTTGTTGGGCGGGGCCGTTTGGCCCGTTGGGTTCCCCAGGTCTTAAGGCCATTTCATGGGCTTTCTCGGCCCATGCATCAGGGGCTTTGTGTGGTGTAGGTGGCGAGGTGGCACTGCACTGCACGGCGATGCATGCTTGACAATGGGCGGCGGATGGAACCGGCGCACCGCTGGTGGGCGAGGCAACGGCGCCGGATAGAAGGGAGCTCCGACGCCGAGCCAGATTAGGCCGTCTTCTCTGACCGAAAGCAGAAAGTGCTCGCCAATAGAGAAGAGGAGTCTGGCAAAGCCAGCCCCAAAAAGAATGGACAATGTCCAAAGCCAAATGACAAGGTGCCCAAAAAGGAAGTGCTCGCCCATAGTGAAGAGGGCTGGCAAAGCCAGCCCAAAACGAATGGACAATGTCCAAAGCCAAAGAAAAAGGTGCCGAAAAAGCACTACACTACTAAACATGACAACGCACTAGGGAAGCTCAGTACCCGCGAGCGAGCAACATCAGGTCGGAGTAGCTCGTTGCAGGGAAGGAGGCACTCCGCCGAGACCCAGAGGCAGCGGCCAGAGCACGTCCTGCTCGCGTGTGGACGGCGTGGGCAAGGGATCGTTGGAACGACACCGCCAGGCGCATGCGAAAGACCTGGGCTAACGAACCGGCGACGTTGAAGCCGGGCAGCGCCCCTGGCAGACGCGGCCGCCGGTCAATGGCCTGACGGGCAAGCCGCTGGAGAGAGAAGGCGCGCGGTGCGCATGAAATTAAAGCGAGGCCAAAGCGAGGCTGGAGGAGATACAACCAGCGGCTGCCGAAAGCCCCGTGAACGTCGATCGCCAGGGCCGCGAATTCGTCACCAAACCGGGTGGTCGCATATTTTCGCTCAACCCCGGGCCGCCGGGCCGATCGCATGCCCTGTCGGCGTTGACGCCGACCTGGCGGGATTGTCGGAGTCGAAGCAGTCAGTTGTCACCACGTCGGCGATGATGCGGGAACCGCCGCCGGGCGGGATGGCGACCAGGTCGGCGGTCCGCGCCCAGCTGGATTGGCATCACTGAGGCGTTCTCCACCGCCACCTTGAAGCCCGCCTCCATAAACACCCCCTGCATACCATCGCGCAGTAGATCATGGGAGCCAGTCCGCTCGCCCCCGTGCGCGCAACGGAGCATGTGCGCGGCCAGCTCCGCAGGGTCGGCGTGACGGGCGCCGCACTCGCACTGAGTGACGCCCACGAGGCAGTGAGGGAGGAGGCCCAAGAGCCGATGGACCGCCGTCCTGTAGACCGCATCTGGCATGGTAAGTGCTGCATAGAGTGGGCACATTTAGCCACGCCTCCACCCCAGGGGAAGAGGCTGAAAGAATCCGGGCACGCCCACGAAGGTCGGACGGAGGGAGAAGCTCTACCACCTGGTCAGAGGCCGCCTTCTCAACCAACGCCGTGAAGCGTGCCTGGGCACGCAGGTCGGGGGTGTGGGCGAGGTGCATGAAAGGAACACTACAAAACACAAGACGGTGCAGAGGGAAGCCCAGTAGCCGCGAAAGGAGATGCCGTGCTCGCGACCCCACCTTCACACCAGATTGAGAAGTGACGTGGACTCGGACAGCCATGTCAGCAGCCACCTCCACATCCTTGTCAGCACCGACGCAAAATAAGCCACCGACGGGATATAGCACGACAAGCCAGACCACCACCACGGAAGCCATTAGCCTGGCGTAATGCACAAGAAGAAAATGCACGCCGTGCACGCTGGTGCATCGCGAGTGGATATAGTTTGGCCTGCCCAAGAAAGAGAATGAAGCTGTAGTCCCTGTTGTGTTAGCGGGTCGATCTGCTGTGCGTGATGTACGTCATCAGATGTGCTTGCCGTTGTACTTGGCCATTTTGGCCTTCGTTTATCTCGAATATACACAGAAGCTTCTGTTGTGGGTCCTCCCGACGGCTGGCGCCCCGTCAGCGTCCCCTGACGCCGTCAGACGAGGCCCCACGGCTGCTTTCCCCGTCCAGCCTGCAGCGTTGGCCACCGAGGAGCCCACCGCCAAAGGCGGCGCCCGCAGCGGCGGCTGCGGCGCAGGCGGCTGCGGCGGCGCCCGCAGAAAAAAAAAAAAAAAAAAAAAAAAAAAAAAAAAAAAAAAAAAAAAAAAAAAAAAAAAAAAAAAAAAAAAAAAAAAAAAAAAAAAAAAAAAAAAAAAAAAAAAAAAAAAAAAAAAAAAAAAAAA
>WELB01000372.1:0-39974 GCA_009602725.1 Spirogloea muscicola | reverse complement strand
CCATCCTCCCCAACGCCATCACCCTCGAGCACGTCGCCAAGGTCCCCGATCCACACCCGCGCTCCTTCCTGCTTCTGTGTTTATCAAGTCCGTCTATTTATCACCAAGTCTGCCTGTTATGTCAATTGAGTCTGCCTGTTGAGCCCAAAAGCGGAGATGCCATCTGCGCAGCTTCACCTGCTGCTGCCAATGCTTTCTGCACCATAATTGAAGATTTTACTGCCGTGCTAAGTCTGTCCTGCCCGCTACACGCGGTGCCCGCGTCTCTGGTGCAGCAAGCGGCATATGAGATCGAGACCGCACCTCGGGAGTTCAAGGTTTGGGGCTGGCAGTCTGCGACCGGCGCATTCCCCGTGCCCGGGTCCGGTGCGCCGCCGCCGGTGCTGCTCGGTGCCTTTTACTACGATGCCGACGCCGGGCCCGCTGTGCAGATTTTTCTGCTGCCTGCGACCACACAAGAAGCAACTGGGCCTGTCAACATGGTTCGCCTCGCCGTGCTATCTAACCATGGCAGCATGACGCACACGTGTGTGTACCGCCTGCGGGTCCATGGCTCCCCGTCGCTGCCGCAGCCGCCGACGAAGCCGCCGCCTCCTGTTCCATCTGAAATATGATCTGCCTGATAATCTGCTGCCGGTTATCTAGGCCTCACTAGCTGGTCCTTAGACACTGGACACAAGCTTTCAGTAAAGCCTCAGCGTCCATCATTAGATCCAGTCATCAGCCTCTGCATTCAGCGGAAAAGCTTGGCCTTGAATCAGCTATTCATTCTCATAATTTGAGAAGCGAAGTTTCTCAACAGCTCTTTCCAATATCGAACCCCAACTGCGCCCCAGGTTCTAGATTGTAAGCACTGATATATTAGCTCAAAGTGTAGGATCGTAAAGCTACTGCAACCCATGCACGTAGATACCTAGACTCTATATTGTAAGAGTCACGGTTGCTGGAAGGAGCCTGCGCTGTGCTTGCATCTTGTTTGCAACCAGCATTGCAATGCAGCCCATGTTTTGCTGCACATGGACTCCACCTCAGTAGTTTGTTCTTCTCCAGGTGCGAGATGTTGTCAAGGCCGTGGATCCTGTGTTCTGCAATTTAGTGACTATAATTGCTGTAATGCGACCCAGGTCTATGGGCATGACCTTATGTACTTAGATTTTGGAACATTAAGCTGGTTATTTAGTGTATAGTACTGGCATTGCGCCCCATGACTACTTGTAGACAGGGCTTGTGATACGAGTAGCGGGGCTGGTGTTGCCCAAGTTCTTGACATCTCGCACTAGGCCATGACATGTTCCATCCGTGTTCCAGCCATGTTCCAGCCAAGTCCCTTCAACCTGATGGCGCTTGGCAGCGACGGAAAACACGACTGAAAGCTTCTTAGGGGAAAGGGTAATGGTATCTCAGTGGTGTGCAAGTTTATCATCCTCACGGACAAACAACCCATTGTCACTTGGTATGCCCAGTAAGGCAACGTCACGCTTGCCAATACTGAGCTGTGCTCCAAGACTCAAATGGCTGGAGGGACTTTGTCAACATCGCTGCACGAGGGCAGCCATCATCCCCAAGCTCACTCGTCTGCTCCTCCGCAGGACTGCGGCCAACTGGAAAGCTACAGCGGACAGACCAAGCATGGCAGACGAGCTGCTTCACCACTCTCACAGGGGAAAGAAGAAGTGGCACTCCCAATGGGGGCGAGGGTTGTGAAAAGCCAGCCGAAAAAGACTTTTGACAAAGGTTCGAAGGGGCCATATATATGATGGGAGGGGCCTAAAAGGCGCTAAGCAGCTACTAAGGGGGAAAGGCTTGAACCGGGGAATCGTGCCTTGGAGGTCTCGGCTTCGAGCCGTGTGCGTGAGCCTAGGCTGGGTCTCCATTCCCATCTCCCTCTGCCAGCCCAGCCGCCGCAACCGCCGCCGCCGCCGCCCTCGTCGTCGCCGCCGCCGCCGCCGTCGCGGCGCCGACGCCGCGGCCTCAGCCGCCGGTCGCTGCGCAGACGGGGAGCTGAAGACGAGCTCGGCGCAGGCGGCCCGAGCTCCCTGTGGTGCAGCGCCCGGACCTCGCATTCGGAAGGAGCCGCCGACGCCGCCGCCGCCACCGTCGCCGCCGCCGCAGCAGCAGCGGGCCAATGGCTCAATCCGCCGGAAGCTCGGCAGCCTCGCCGGCCAGCTGCCGGGGTCGGCGGCACCCTGGACATGCCCGCGTCCACCGTGCCAGACGGCGACGGCGGCGCGGTCCCGGCGTCGCCGCCGCCGCAGGCGCCGGCGCGGGACTTCCTGGGCGACGCCTACATGGAGCGCATCGCCGAGGGCCTGGCGGTGGTGGAGCGGCAGAACAGCGCCATGCTGCAGACGCTGCGCGAGACCGTCTCTGCGCTCGGGCACCGGTACGCTCCGAGCCGCCGCGTGAGCTCCGCCGACCGTCGTTGGCGCGACGGCAACGGTGGCCGTGCAGTGCGCGCAGCAAGAGCTCTGTGTTGCTTGCCGCGGGTTTAGGTTCTGGAGTTAAATTAAGGTGTAGGGTTTAGGCTTTTAGGGTTAGGGTTTTAGGGGATCTAGGGTCTAGGGGGTTGAGGGTTTAAGGGTTTAAGGGTTAGGTGGGAAGAGATGATGTGTGATGAGGCAGCTACTTGCTGAGGCGTCCATGGCGGCCTGCGACGCTCTCTGCGAGCATCGCGGCTTCATTTCTGAGTTGGTCGCTGGAGGCGTTGGTTGCAGGATCCAGGAATCGCGGCTGGAGACGGCGAAGCTGACCAAGCTGGCGAGGCTGCGCCAGGCGGAGGAGCTGCGGTGCAGCGAGGAGCTGCGACGCGCGGCAGAGGCGCGGCGCGCCGAGGAGCGGCGTGCCGAGGAGCTCCGTGTCGAGGCGGAGCGGCTGCAGGCGAGCATCCGCGAGCTGGACAGAGAGCTGCAGGATGCTGTAGCCGCAAAGGCCGCCCCCGCTGTCGAGGGCCTGCAGAAGAAGGCCTTGCCGCTGCTGAGCGAAGGTCGACCTGACGAAGCCCCTGCGGAGGACAATGACCACATGGTATGCTGTCACAGGACTTTAGGATTTGGGACTTAGGGTTTGGGATTTAGGGGTCAGGGTCAGTGTACTGGGATCTTACCAGTGCCTGTCAATGAAGGCAGCCCCGGGTGCTTTCTGACCCACATTCTTGTCATGTGGCTGATCACTCCATATTAGCTTGTGAAGTCCGTTGTGTGACCTTATTTGTAGAGCAATGGAATGGCAAGCGCCTCCTTGATGGCCGCGGGCGACATACGTAAAGCCTGTCCATGAGGTCTAGGTAAAACTCTTGCACCGTGATACTGAAATCCCTGATACAAATTCCTATATCTTGATTGCATTTGCTGCTGCCAGTGGCTGGAGCAGCGGCTGGACCTGCTGGATGAGGACCTGGTCGGTGGCGACTGCGACAGCGGCGCTGCAACAGAGGTCCTGGCCGTAGGCAGTGCAGTGGAGCCGCAGCACCATGCAGAGGAAGTCGTGACGGAGCTACTGGACGCGGCGATTGTCGATGCTGTCGTCTTCCCGGAGATCCTGGAGTGCGCCGTAACGCACCCCGGTGCACTCGCCTGCACCAAGACCGCCATCCGCAAGGCAAGCCAGAAAATCTTTGTATAGGACAGCAAGTACTGTGATGGGCCACAGCTCATGCTAGGCGCCGGTTCTTGCACAGCAGCAGTCTCATGGTGCTGGCTGGGTGAGCAGAGCGGCCCGCTCGGCACTACGACGGCGGCCATTGTGAGCATGGAGACGACCGTGCGCTGCACAGGGGATGCTTCTGCGGCAGGTCCTTTGAAGCGAACATCTGCGTACCTAGAGAAGCTTATGAAGCCTGTGACTGCTAGTATCAGATGCAACATCCTGAGCAGGACCACGTGCACGAGTCTATTGCAATGCTTAGTCACATTGGGGCGCTGCCGCAGCTCTGGATGCGGACGACTACATTGCGCTGGCCGTCCAGACGCTTGCCAATTCCGCCTTGGAGCTCAAACGCAACCAATTTAAGGTCAGCGCTTGCTAAAGTCAGGGCCTTAAGCACAGGGACCCTGGGCGACTAGGCGACTTGCTCCAGCTGCAAACTTGGTCTGCACATAGCACAGCATCTTTGAAGGAGTGTCTTCACAGGCTTCAGGGGTTACCTTCTCTTTCTTTGTTGAATCCCTTCTGGAGCTGATTCGCTTTGCGGGGTTGCAGAGGTCCACAGTGGATGACCCTGTTGTGCACGGCAAGCATGTGGCCGGCCATTCGGGAGCTTTTGACGAGCGGCCGCGTGGTGGATTGTCGGGCAACCGAGTCCGACTTTGGCCATGAGAGCTATATTGTCCAGCTCCAGGAGCCGCAAACGAATGCTGAGGTCGGTCTGTTTAGCCATCTGAAACGTCAGGCTTGGCTAATGACCATCTCAATCGTGTACATCATGTCAATGCTGTTTGTTGCTCAATGACGAGCCCTTGCAGCATGTGTTGACCACATTGCTCATCCTCTGCACCCAATTTGCACCAAAGACCCTCTCAGCAGGGCAGACGAGCGAGCAGCCTGCATCGACGTTCGCCCTCGTTGACTACTGACTGCATGCCTGTCCAACTACCTGCAGATTGGAGCCGTCTTTAAACCGAAGGTTGACGGGGACGCCGAGGGCTGGCACCGCGCCCCAATGGAGTGGGTGGCGTATGAGCTCAACCTCCTCCTGGGCATGGACTACATACCCCCCGTTAAGATCGCCTTCCCCTCCTCCTGATGACCTTGGAGCTGTGGGCTGTTCTCAATATCAAGTCTTCAAGGGCAGAAGCTGGAGCATAAACCTGAGCTTCATTATAGTAATTGTGAATTATCTTCACAATAATTTTTTACTTTTCACCAGTTTACATTTACAGATTTTTGTACTGCCAGCAATGTTTCCATGTATGAGAGATATAAGGCTGCAGGCAGACCATGTAAGCCCGCTTCTGCCTCTGCTGCTGATGCCCCACTCCAGACAGCCATCCACCTTAAAATCTTGCAGCACGTTTTGCAGGCTTGATGGATGTGGAGATCTTTGCTAGCAGGTAGCGTATCGTCGAGGCGGCGTGGAGGTGGACTACAAGCACTTTGAGGAGGGGGCGTTCATCTACTACGTCCCAAACAGCAAGCCGCTGAGGAAGGTGGCGGCCGCCAACTGGGGCGTGCCAGTGGCTACGATGCTCAGTGACACGCGTATATTGGACGTGCTGCTGAACAACTCGGACCGCCACCATGGTCACTTCCTCTTTGGCGAGCACTGGAGCGACAGCAGGATGCGACCGCTCCTCATAGACCACGCGGCAGGCTTCCGCAAGGTCCAGTTTTAACTTGCAGCTCCACTGCGTGTTGACTGCTTGATCTTTTGTTCGTCCTCGCCTCCTACTACCAAGTGGTCCTGTCAGTGGTCTCCTGTAGCTCAGGCCAATGTGGCCAAGTAGACCAAGCTCGATCTGATCTGGCAGGGCAGAGCTACTCAACCAGCCCTCTGTTTTTCCTACATCACATACCGAGCATTCATTGCCGCTCCTGAAAAAGTCTCGTATGACAACAGGAGGCAGTGGTGACGATGGAGCATGAGAATGCCTTCCAGACAGGGCCCGTAAGGTGCGTGTCAGCCAAGACGTACCTACGCCTGCGGTTCCTGGACCTTCCGACCCTCTTGGCCAAGTTCAAGGACGTACTCACCCTCGAGGAGTTGGACCTGCTCATGCAGCGGCGGGACTTGGTACGCTGATGAGCATCTCTCTCCCACACCTTGCCACTGTTCCCAATTGCCGCATTTTTCTCTCTTCCAATGTACCGTCAACTAGTGCAGTTATCAAGTGTTCCAAGCGTGCATATGCTGTGGTCAGCCACGGCCTCTTGCTGACATCCAACCAAAGCCTGCTGCTTGCCGAAGGCGGATTGCAGGCAATGGAGAAGCCACGTGGATTGTCACTAACACCATGCATGTGCTGTCAACAGGTGCTCAGCTATTTAGACCGCCTCGTGCAAGAGCGAGGATACCATCGAACAGTTATTGAGTAACAAGTGGCTAGCGAGCCCTTTCTTCTGCCCGAGTTGGAGTCAGCATGAGATGGCTGTTAGCGGTGGGCATCATGTGTGTCGCAATAATGGCGGCGCTATGACGTGCTCGATGGCCTGGAGGCCTCTGGCCCTCCAATGTCACCAATGATCGTGTACAGGCGTTGTAATTATCTGCAGTGGTTCATCATAGATGAGCTCTAGAGGGCCATGACAATTTGCTCTATGCAGCAGCAGCACTTGTCACTGCAAGGTGGCAGCCAGCAAATGTTGGTTGTCCATCTCCCCAATGCTATCACACCATGGCAGTCGACGGAGCAATGTCTGAAGTGCATAGGACTGCACGTCAGCCAATGCAAGATGAATATTAAAGGGCAATCGAGCATACAAGATGTACTCCACTCATGATAGTACATGGGTAATGGCGTGGTACCTGTAAATAGCTGCAGTGCCAACTGATGGCAGGCTGTCAGGCATAAAGCTTGGTAGCCTCAATGTACAGCTTACTGTGGAACTCATAGGTCAAGCTTAATGTCACCAAGCGGGTTCTGGGGCAAGTACTGGGGTTCTGTCCACACTAGCTTGCTCTGCTGGCCCTTCTTACCCCTTCTATCATACCCGAGTTCCTGCGCCATATACAACACATTGCTAAGTTGTGCAACAGTAACGAAGAACATCCTCAGTCATTGTCATCCACAGTGACATCCTCGCAGTCTCAATTGTTGCCTATGTGGTATGCACATGTAACAAGTCTTCTTGTTGCATTTACATCGCAGCCAAGTGGCCTTTGACCACTTGGCAACAGTGCAAGGATGCATCTACCTGCTTGGCTCGCTTGTCCAGTGGGGTCCATGATTGGAGATCCTGCCAAGAATCTGAGCTATTGGAGCTTGATCCAGAGCGTCTTTGTTGGGTAATTTTTGAGTTGCTGTCCTCCCAAACCGTGTGCAGGGCATTGTGCCGCCACTGTTCAAACTCTGGGAGCTGCAGTTGCCTCCCTACATTTCAAAGGCATTCACATATCAGGCTAACTATGGAAACAGGCTACATTGCTCAAGAAGCTGCAAGGCGTGAAGCATACCATTCTCAGAAGATCGCTCTGCGCATAGCTGGTAGATGTCAACATCTGCTAGTCCTGATTTAGCTGCAGACTTCTCCAGCCTCTGTTGGACCCTTCGCTGCAGAGCAGGAATAGCACTATGCCTGGGCCTCTTGGATACCTGCTTTTGAACCTTACAATCGGTCCTCCTGGCAGCGATCCAGCTCTTGAGAGCATTATCTACAGATGTGACACCCAAGCTGTCAAGTGGACTCCTCTGAGAGTTTTCGCTTGGGTTGAAAGTAGAGTCGTGCCCGTCATCTGCAGTCTGGTCAAAGAAGGGGTCTTGCACTGCACCAGTATGACACTCTTCCTCAAGCCACCGCCTACGTGAAGGAGCCATTTTAGCCTCAATATTCGTGGGCTGTACCTTTGACATGACCCGGGCTTTTTTGACGCGAGTCTGCTGGAGCCCTTGCTTCTTAGAAGCTAGCCACTGCCGGAGGGCTCCCTTCATGGACATGTCCTGAGGCTGCTCAGTTTCTCGTCCAGTATTTGTTTCAAAAATTTCTGAGGACATATGCATTGCTATGTCCTGGTCTTCAAGCTCATCCCTTGTAAATGATTGTGGACAAGAAGCTCTTCCTTCATCGATGACTTTCTCCAGAGCACCTGAAGAACGTCTGTGGAGTCTGTGCACACTGCTGCCATTGCAGCAGTACTGCTCTTGCAAGCCTTCTTCTGGTCTCCGCCAATCTACTTCCTGTCTGGTGTTGCTGACCTGCTCTCGGCCTTCTTCTGGTCTCCGCCAAGCTACTTCCTGTCTGGTGTTGCTGACCTGCTCTCGGCCTCCAGGAACATGGCCTTGACCGTACGTAATACCTGTTGCATCCCATGGCACGCTGCTGCTACCAATGTCCACAATCTGCTGGCACTGCATTCGATATAGATCCAGCGCCCGCTTTGACACCTTAAATTGGCTCACTGCAGCAGCTTGTTGAGCAGTAGACAGGCACATGAATACAGGGAGAGGAATACCAGCTGACAGTATGCAATGTCCACTCAGCGTATTCAAGGCTGGGAATCTGTTCAAGAAGTCTTCGGCAAGGGTAGGAGACTCTGACATGGCTGGGTAGCTGGACGCCGATGAGAGCCTCACTGCATTTATGCACTCTGTCACCAGCTCGCCTGTCTGCTCTTCTGTGTCAGACAAAAAGCATTGGAGCTGAATGTCCAGTCCAAGCGCAGCAGCGTAAAGGTCGTCCAGAACATTAAGCATTCTGCTTGTGAATCGCCAAGTACCCTCAAAGACCTGCAACAGCAGTTGATCACAGAGCAAGCAGGACTGTCAGGAACTCAGCAGGCGTCAATACGCAGGCAAGCGGGCTGAAAATACGGTCATATGTACATGCTCAGACAGAAGGCCCTTCAGATATGTCAAGCCAAATGATGCAGAAGGCCCTACCAAGATGACCAGGTCATATGCGCAACTGATTGCTCTCAAGTGGTCATCAACAATTGTTTCCACGTAGTTGGTTGAGGACTTTGTGAGGGGTCTGGCGTCAACTTCAAGCTTCTCCTCTGTATAGAGTGTGAAGGCGGCTGTAGGACTCAGAATGATGTCCAATGGAAGCAGTAGCTCCCTCTCAATAACCTGCGACATGCTGTGAAATTAAAGACCGGCATTTCGTGATTTTGCATACTGTACGATATAATGTATCATTCTTCCCATCACATGACTGTTACCTGCACATTGTCTGCCTCCCATTTCAGTAGGTGATCTCGCAAAAGCCAGCGCCCAGTCCGTGAACCAGGTTGGCTTCCTGTCCTGCTAAAGTTTACCACCAAAATCATATCGCAATGATCCCCTGCTTGCTTACTTGTTGGGCAAACCATCGGGGCATTCCAGCAGCTTTCCTTCTCAAGTTGCTGACCAAATTTGCCACTTGCGATAAGAGGTGGCTCGTGTGGTCCTGGTGGCAGTCTCTCAGTTCGATCGCATTTTCCCAATCTGGAAGAATCAATCTCCATCTTGAAGTGGTGCACTGTACATTGAGTATGCTTCAAAGCCTCTAAAACTTCTTTCGAAGCTTCTGAGGCATACAGTACAACAATTGAGAAGCATTGCCACTTAAAGGACTCTGTGATGTACCTGCATGACATACAAAGCATTGAGCCCATGACAGTCCATCCCCTGTATTGTGTATGCATGCATGTAGATTGGGGCTCTGAAAAGTACAAGAGTCTGCCAAATTGTGCAATCCCTTAATGAGGAGCATAAGGTGCGAATACAGCTTCATGCAAATGGAGAGTGTGCAGAGCTTATGCGTACGCTTCAGGCAGGAGCAGGCAGTCTGCAACAGTCAGGATCTGCTCAATCATGTCATCTAGCGCATTTGTCATTGCCTTGTCAAATGCTCCATTGTGCAGGAATAAGCCTTCCTTGTCCACCTGGTATGCTCTCAATCCCAAGCTCAGCAAGGGGCTGAAGAGAGTGAAGAAACCCCTTTGCTCCAATATTATGAGGGTTGCAAGGGTGTGGCCAGCTCGCCCCTGAAGCTCTAGTGAACCTCTGAGAGTCTGCATCAAACTTGCAAGCTTTGGATGGTCTTCCAGCAGGCCAGATTCGACCTCCTCAAATGCCAGAGTGAGCCTTGTGCGGCACCGAGTTGCTGCTGCCTCTAAGAATGTCATCCGGTGAAGAGCCTGCTCCAAGTACAAATGGGCGACACGTATCCCATAGTCTGCCAGCGCCCGAGCTGCCTGCCGCAGAGTATGCATAGCCACAAGGCTCCGAAGAGCTGGCAGCTGAGTCCTTGCTACCCCTTGAGCCATGCCCTCAATCTTGGCTCGCAGAGCAGCAGTGCCCTGTGCATCCAAGCCAAAATGGTGACTGGATCCTTCTTGCGGTCCCCAAACCCCCTCAATTCTGGTGTAGTCCTCTTTCATAGCATCAAGAATCTGACAGAGTGAATCTGAAGGCCTGATTAAGTGCAGCTCCACACCTTTTTGCTCCTCTATGCAGTGTTTCAGCGTCTCACAGTTAAGGTCACAAGGCAGCCGATGCCTTGTCCTAATGTAGAAGCTGAGCTCGCTTGACATGGTTGGAGCAGGTAATCTTCTTGCCTGTGAAGCTTCCACACCCTTTTCAAGGCCTGCACAGGGCCTACTCGATACAGCTGGCAGTGTTTGATTATCAGGCAGAGGAACCAAGCTGGGCGGGATGCCTGCGGTAAGCAGGGGTACTTGCCCTTCCTTCTGTGACCGGTCCCGCTGGTTGCCTGTCGTATCTGTGTCTGCTAGTGGCACTTCTCTATCAATCACTACTTGAAGTAATCGGAGTCGTTGCGACGTGACCTGTACCGGTGGCTCTGGAAGGCACCTCTCCAGCTTGTCCCTGAGAGTGACACTGGAAGTCATCAGAGTGTTGTAGAGACTCACAGAGGCCTGTGGTGACTGCTTCTCAGCTAGTTGCAGGACGTAGGTCATATCGAAGCCGTTGAAAGTAGCTGTCGGAACAGAGGGAATTGGCAGGGAACGAATGGATGTTCCATTCAAAACGAGAGTTGGCATGATAACTCTCTTCTCGAAGCTGCTTGAAGGCACAGACATGTCCATGATTGTCGTACTTGGGTAATGGAGGCAGCACTGTGTCCCCAAGCTTAGAAGACCTGTCATGATGCTGGCCTCGTTCTGGCTGTAAGAGGCAATGCATGGGGGCTCGAGGGTAGGAGGCCGATGTAAAGAAGTCTGAGCTTGTAGAGCAGTCACACAGTCAAGAGCATCCAGGCACAGTGCTCTATAACAGTGGAGCTTTGGTATTGCTTTGAATTCATGAAGGGGCGGGACTGGAAGCGAAGGAAGAGATGTAGGTTGGTCCTGGGACCATTCTTCCGTCCAACCTTGCATTATAGATTGAATGGACATTGCCGCAGGTCTGTCGCTGTCAGCAAGCATATCATGTTCTGGGATGTCAAGTGCAGCTGGACGTAGATTGCAAGGAAGCCTGCAAGTACTGCTCTTGCTGGGCCCTATTGTTGGCTCTGCGATATTCCGGCCAGTTCCAGCCGCACTTTCCTGCATATCTGTCACCATACTTCTTGAAGCTAGCAGAGCTATCGCCTGCAAAGCCAGCAGCAAGGAAGTAGAGCAGTACTTAGCTAAGGCAGGTGGCAAGGTCGTGAGCCTGCGCACACTTTCCGCGGCAGCGTTCAGGCTGCAGTCCAGCCGTTTGCGCGCAGCACCAAGCAGGTCTTTGGTCCACCCTTGGTCGCACCTCTGATCAGAAGATCTTGCAGCTGACGCCTGCGTGACGGTCCACGGTGATGACATTGCATTCACGTTATGGCTGTATCAGCCATGCGGCAGCAGCTACCAGTATTAAGCGGAGCTATGACACACCGGAGCTGCGCCTGACAAGGCAGGCTCGGCGGCCGGCGAGGGCGCGAGGTCTGCGCTTCGTCCCTTGGCATGCAGCTCTATCTCACGGAAGAGATAAGACGCATTTTCCTTCGATAGAAGACACGACGCTTCCAGTAGAGGGCGGTGGCTTCGACAAGACGCGGGGTGCTCCTGTAGTGAAAGGCGGGGGCCAAGCCGAGCCAATCCAAAAGAACGTGGCTCTCCAAATGAGGGCAAGGACTGAGACATGCCAGCCACAAAAGTAGTTGGCGGAAAGCCAAAGAAATTCCAGACAAGCTACATAAAGTGAAGCCCTAGGCTAGCAGGCGGCTAAGGAAGCAGGGCAGAAGTATCGCTGGATGGTGCAATCCTTCCTTCTTCTCGCTCAGAAGAAAGATTTCGTGAGTTTTAAAGAAACGAAGGCCAAAAGGGCCAAGTACAAAGGCAAGCACATCTGGTGACGTACATCACCCACAGCAGATTAACCCGCTCAGTAACCACGGGTCAATATGTAATGGAGCAGACTTCAATACCGGCATTCACAAGGCACTCACAAGGCGGACATACTAATAATCCTAAAGATTAATATCTTGCGTTTTGCCCATCTGGCCCTTTCAGACTTTGTCTATTCCCTTGGGCTGGCCTCTCACAGCCCTAGCCGCCATTGGGATAGCCACTTCTCCTCACAGCCATTGCTGTCAATCTGGAAGACCTGTTTCCTACTAACTTGGGAAGCCGGAGCACCGCCACTGAAGCCGGTGGCCGGACCTATGGCACGCCCAGCACGTGAGAAGCAGTTACGATTATGCAACCCGGTACTGAGAGAGATAGGGGGGAAAGCAATTCGCTGGAGACTTTTGGCTAAGGTTGGATAATTGTATGCGCCTAGCAGTCCTGCTCCAGCGATCCTTCGCTTGTGCAGCGCACTTGCGGGCAGGCCGCGCTTTGGCTGCTGCTTCTAACATTCGTCACGGTACCCTCTCCGGGCTGCAAGCTACTGTGTCTTGTGGTTGCTGACCAGGGTTTATTGAACATCCAGTTGCAGCCACTTGCATCCGTGTGTGATTTATCGCATTTCCGGCCCCTTTGGACCTTGTCCTTGAAAGTGGCCAGTCACAGACACCGCCATCTACTGCACTTCTTCGTACGTCCCTTTTCATTCGTTTGGGCTGGCCTCTCGTCCCTTTTCATTCGTTTGGGCTGGCCTCTCACAGCCATTGCTTACGTTGGAAGAGCTCTTCTCTCTTTTCTGCTGCTAGCTCCTCCGACTTGCAGATGCTGACTGAGGGTTACTGCGCAGGCACCCATGCTGGTAAACATTTTTTCCCCAGCTCCTTTGGACCTTCTTCATTGTGTTGTGGGCTGGCTTTCCCCAGTCCTCGCCCCTGTTGAAAGAGCTCTTCTTCCCTAGACATCCTCCATCTTTCGAAGCACCAGCTATTCCAATGTAAGAGGAATGCTGTAATAAATGGAGTGTGTGTCAAGTAATGGAGGGCCTGAGTGGCCAAGTACATAAGCAAGCACATCGACAGGTATACATCACCTGCTGCTAAGCTGTGAGATGCCTGCTCCAAGATGAGAAGCTCAAAGCAATGCACAAGGTCTGAAGGCCGGCAGGGCGTAAAAAGCACGAAACTGCTCATTAAGACTCCTGCGAGTGGGCCCTCAATAACCTCATATCAGCACGTGCACATCAGAGCTGGGCTGGGTTCCACTCATCCAACCAATTTTCCAGTTGTGACAAGCTGTGTGACAGCAGTTCCTTCCCCGCTGCAAGTCCACTCCACTCGCATTCAGTAGACAGTGGGACATTACTGATTGCAGCTGATATTGCAGTAAGTAGCTTTGCTTTGGTATGTCCTCTCATGTTGCGGCTTCAACATTTACTTTGATCCTGTCCTCTGAGAGGGGGTCAAGACCCATTTATACAAGTGTCTTCTGGGCTGGCCCTTCATTGCCACCTCCTTCGCTGAAGCTACAGCTCGCTCTTTCTTGGCTCGCACTTGGCAAGCCTTCACAATCGCCAATATCAGCAACCGCTCCTCCCTCGCGGGATGAGCCACCGCAAGCAGCCCCAGTCGTCGCCGCGCGTCGTCCAACAGAGCGCGTGTTGCACCTCTCTATCGCTCCTGCTGCCGCGACGCACGCAGGCGGGAATGTAAGATCAGCAGGAGGTCGGCTTGTGGTGTAGCTGAGTACCATCGAGTAACAACAAGGTCCTCCCTGCAGGCCAGCAACAAGTGGTATTTACAAGTGCTCGTCGGCGCTTGTTCATATGGACGTGGCCGTGCGGGCGGCCGTGGAGGCCATTCATGCAGCGCCAACGCGAGCTGTCATCTGCCTGTCCGGCGGGGCTTCCCAGGTTCTCTGTCTTGACTGTGCTGATTTGCCAGCTGAGATACTGACTCACATTCATTGCTGCAACTTGTTGTCACTCATATACACCCTTCAAACCCGTTGTTCTGAAACGATGTTTCTCAGCTGGTGACAGGCGTTGAGTTGGCTTCTATCTGTCCCAGGCGCCTCAAACACGCTTCTTGAGGCAACAATACCATACTCTCGGCGGTCAATGGTCAATGTCCTTGGCAAGGTGATGTGCAGATTGAGTCCTCTGTGTATCGAGTCTTAGGGTGGTCAGTGGTCTTCAAACACATGGAAATACTCAGTATAGTCAGAAGGCAGTGCCACATCTAACTCTGCACATGCGTGTGCAGCTGATAGGAAGCATCTAACTCCTACTTCAATATTGTTCCACCAAGGGCTTCAGTAGATTATCCCAGTCCTTGCAAATATCACTAGCTTGTCATGTAGCTGCTTTCGGTGGAGACCACATGACTATGACAAGATCTGCTGTTGATGGTGCTGTTGAGCTGCTAAACTTGTCAGGCGGCCAAAAGCTGGCCTGACAGGTTGTGAAGCTCAGTGCCCAAGCTTAAGTCGACAGATCATCCGTGCAGGTACCTCAGCAATTCACAAGTGAGGCTACTGCACATGACATTGCAGTAGCAGCCTACAGTCGTGCTCTGAAGCTCGCTTCACCGGGTACACATCATCTGACATGAGCATGTACCTTGTCAACAGTTTCATACGCAAACTCCTGGCACATTATTATTCAAACAAGGTCTAAATTGATGTTGATAGCTATTGGCGACAGATGGGAACAATCTGTTTCGGCTCTCGGAAGCCAAAGCAAGCCACCAGACAGCTGCTTCGTGGATTATTTGGCAACTGCTACAATCAGCTGTTAATCTGTCAAATTCTGTTTTTCAGGATACAGCGTAGCCGGCATTGGCTGCACTTGCTCACTTGCCTCTGTCCCTGCCAAAAAAGGACCTCACAGGTGCAGCCCTTTCATGTCGATGGGCCAGAAATTCCTGTGCATAAGCTGTGACAGATTCTCCTCGCTTTGCACTTGAAAGCGGCACATACACTTCCAAAGTACGGCGCTAGTTAAGCTGAAGGTTTTGTTTTCTGCTAGCATCGAAGTTGCTTTGTGGCAGTACGTACTCAGGCAGAAAAGTGGGAGTATGGGCTGACCTTGACCAAGGTTGGCAATCCCGGCCTCTTTTTGAGTGGCTTGTTATTGAGATCAATCAAACGACGTAATGGCATCGCTCTTCACGTGCAAGCATCAGTTGTGAGGTGGTATGGCCAAGATGCATCACCAGGCGGATAGCTTCTCTAGCATCTCCTTGCAGCAAACATGGTAGCAGCCTTGTATCAGGGGGATAGAAGCAGATCAGAGGAGGATGGTATCAGCAGTCTGCTGGTCCTCCAGGTTCGCTGATGCCCAACATACTTTCTGATAGACCCTCTGCAGAGGCAGACAGCCCATGTGCTTGTAATGAGCTTACATCAACCTTTATCTGTATTAGCTATGATGTTACTGCCAATGAGCAAGCAACCTTTACCCATCATCACTCCTGTTGGTGATTTTGATGGGTAAAGTGAGGTCCATCTGCACAGACCTGCACTAGAATGTTATCTAAAGTATGTAGGGGCACTCCCCTCAGAGGAACATCTGTTGGTGACATTCATATTTTCCTCTTCTTGTCAAGCCAGCAATTTGAACGAGGACTGACTCTGGACGGTCAAGCTGACAGGCTTTAGCTGATGCCTGCAACGTCAATCAAAGAGTACCAATCCAGCCCAAGGTAGGTGA
This sequence comes from Spirogloea muscicola, assembly GCA_009602725.1. NCBI lineage: Eukaryota > Viridiplantae > Streptophyta > Zygnematophyceae > Spirogloeales > Spirogloeaceae > Spirogloea > Spirogloea muscicola. The sequence goes on along the minus strand of WELB01000372.1, from coordinate 24,345 downwards.
GGAGGTGGTACAGAAGAAACACACAGTGTACTCTGCAGAGGAGCAGCTCACCCAGCTCCTTGAGGGGGAAATACCCATGGTCAGCTCACCAGGTTGTTGCAAGTTCACTTAAGCAGGGCACCCCTTTGATGTGCTCCACAAACTCGTCATCATGTGTTACACAAGCAGCATATCTTACTGCAAATACTTGTCACGAGATGAACAGCTTGGTAGCTAGGTTGGCAGCAGGTGAGATGAGGAAAGGACGAGCTCCTCTGACCAGTTGCTCATGCGACAATCTTGATCGACGTCAACAGGCACCTGGCCAGTAGATTCGCCAACAGGTGGAAGACGGATTGTGTTATCTGGATCCTTCAATCCCCTACATGATGGACATCTCAAGCTCTTGGATGCAGCTTGCAAGTACACCTTCAGAGCCTCTCTTGGCACTGTTTGGTAGTCAGATTTGCAGTCTGACCTTGTGTAGGCTGGATAGGAAGTGCCACGTGTATTCGTGCTGGGCTTCGACATCATCGCATTCCTTTACAATCCATTGCAGAACCCAGGTGGATGCCTTCCCATGCTTTGAAATATCAGCTATGAATGCTGATAAACCGCCTCTGAGTCTGACTGTCATCAAGCAAAGGTTGTCTCAATTCGAGCGTAGAGGTAAGTGCACTCGTAACCGGACTCGTCCGGCTGTTGTCCTAGATACACTTGCACAAGAAAACTTTGCAGACAATAATAACAGGTCAGCACAACTGTAGTCAGAAATGGGATGCAGCTTCCTCGGTCTGTCTTTGCTTACAGTGGGCAATATTACCAACAGCTGCAGATAGTGGTCATGAGGTGGTCAGTGTCTAGCACTTTTGCCAATTCTGAGCTCTGTGCTCTGTATGTGTGGTTATGTAGGTCTTTCGGTGGTCATTACAAACCAGCCGCTTTTTTTCAAGAAGGCAGAGCTCTTATCGGAAAGTACCTTTGTGATTGGAAGTGACACCGCTCTTCGACTAGTCAATGTACGTAGTTTTTGTGGTGGTTGGCAAGCAGAATAACCATTATGACAACCCTTTGTACAAACTTCGAAATGCCACAGATGTTTGCTATGATTGAGCCAGCAACGTCAAAGCTATATCAAAGCTCTTCAAGTCATCCTGCTCCCTGCCGCTCTTTCTGTTCTAATTTGTGAGCTAGCCTGTGCATGGTTGCAGCCCAAGTACTATGACGGTAGCTTCCAGAAGATGCTGGGCACCCTCGCAGACATAATAGGCCAAGGGTGTGACTTTCTTGTTGCTGGCCGCCTAGTAGATGGCAAATTCATGGTGAGAAGGTTCTTAACCACTTGATGTATTGTCATCTCCAATTTGACATCTTGTCAGTGCAGTAAGCCTCAGATAGGTTGCACATAAGAGGCCCTGCTGCCGCGGGGGCTTGCTATCTGACTTCCTACCTTCTGTCACGAGGGGCTACAGGTGCTCTCTGATATTGATGTACCACACGAAGTTGCGGATCTCTTCAAGGCCATCCCAGAAGAGAACTTTCGTATGGACATATCCTCGACGGAAATTCGTAGCAAGGTCTCAAGCTGAAATCTCAGATTTCTAACGAATTCATCATGACAATGCCTCTTACGTCCATCAGAAGTTTATATACTTCTCTGGTCGTGAGGTGGTTTAGGTGAGTGTGAAAGCTTTGGCACCTAGTGCTTGCCGCTTTTCAATCCAAGCACCCATGGATCATCTGCTGGTAGCATGCTCGCGACAACTTGGTGTAATAGGCGGGGCGTATCAGTGGGCAGCTACATGGAGGCGCCAGGCACAAGCAGCAGATGATCATCGCGGATGTGAGGGAAGGGTAAGCCGCAACGCATAGAGGACATCAGAGGCCGCAATGAAGCGACTTGCGTGCCGCGTGGAAGCGGGTCACAGCTTTTGAGCAGGTGGAGTGGGCGGCTTTATCCCAAAAGCCCACGTGTCGTGCATGTTGTTCGGGCGGCCGGCTCGCTAGACGGATAAGCAGCGAATCGGAATAATCTACAGGATACCGCACCTGGTGGGCTGGGAGAAGCGCAGTTTTGGCAGGACTGAAGGTGCGGACGCTGTTCAATGACGGGACCGTGTGGAGGCTGGAAACAAGAAGAAAGAAAGTGCTCGCCCATTGAGAAGGGGGGCTGGAAAAGAAAGAAAGAAAGCGCGGCCAGATTAACTGGAAAAGCCAGCCCGAGAAAGAATGAACAGAGTACGAGAAGGGGTCCAGGGGAAGCGCTAAGAAACAGAAACAAAGCAGCTACGAATCACTCAGTAACCTCTGCTAAGCAGCCGCAGGTCGGAGATGCTAGGCTCGTTGGAAACAAGAAGAAAGCGCGTCCAAAATGACTGGCTGGAAAGCATTGGCTGTGGGAAGAAAGAAAGTGGCGCTTCCAACTGAAGGAAGATTTCATGGGAGGCCAGCCCAGAGGAAGTGAGCTCTTCCGAAGTTTGCCCTAGACTCTGCCTGAACAATGTATCGGCTTCAATTGGCCTCCATTTCATTGCATGCGCCCCGCGCGCCTTCCCGAAGCCACTCTTCTCTATGGGCGAGCACTTTCTTCCGAAAGGGGGGGAGCAGGAGCCGAACAGCCGTCAATGACGGGCTCCGCCGTCGTCCGCGAAGCGGCCGGTGGGTCCCATTCCGCCGGCGCTGGCGCCGGCGCCGGCGGTGTGGAGTTGACATGGTCGATGGCAGGTCGAGCGGCTCCCGGGTCGGTTGGGGCGCGCGGTCAGAGCTCGGTCCGGCGGTGGCTGTTGCGTGCTGCTGCAGCCGGCGGCCCAGGAAGAAAGAAAGTGCTCGCCCGTTGAGAATAGGGGCTGGAAAAGCCAGCCCAAAATAAATTAACAAAGGACGAGAAGGGGCCAGGGGAATAAGAAAAACGAGCACACAAAGAAACAAAGCAGCTATGGATCACTCAGTAATTGAAAGGGCTCGCCCATTGAGGATAGGGGCTGGACAAGCCAGCCCAAAAAAGAATGAACAAAGAACGATAAGGGGGCCAGAGGAAGCCAGAGGAAGCGCTAAGAAACCAAAGCACACAAAGAAAGAAAGCAGCTACAAATTACTCAGTAACCCCTGCTAAGCAGCCTCAGGTCAGAGACGCTAGGCTCCTGGAAGTAGAAGAAGGGCTCGCCCATTGAGAATATGGGCTGGAACAGCCAGCCCAAAAAAGAATGAACAGAGTACAAGAAGAGGGGGGGGAGTGGGTCCCCTGGCCAGAGCCAGAGGAGAAAGAGGAGCCGCTTCCCGAAGGGGGCGGTGGCTGTGAGATGGAAGAGTGGGAGGCCAGCAAAGTGGATAACATGAACAAAGGGGAGTCCCGCCGCCCAGCCGGTTGGGAGAAAGTGGCCCTTCCACAAGGGCCGGGGGCTGTGAAAGAACGACTCTCCCAATTCACGGCAATGGCTGTGGAAAGGGAGAGAAGGCGCGCGGGGCGCATGAATTGAAAGGGAGGCCAATTCAAGCCAATACATTGTTCAGGCAGAGTCGAGTGCAGACTAAACAATGCTACATAATACGGAGACCATCTAAAGAGATCGACAAGAAGGTCCTCCGGGGCGATAAGCGCACAAGCAAGCGAGGACGGGGTCATTTCCTACGGCTCCACCGGTGAAGGTGCTGTTCCCGGACAAGGCGGTGGATTCCCCCCAACCTCGCCCGCTCCACTCCCGCTGGCCCCGCCCGCCCGCCCCAGCCACGCCAGGCCCTCTCTCGCCCGACGACTCAGACCAGCGCCGCCGCGGCCGCCGCCGCCGCGGCGCGCGCAGCGCACGATGCTCGCGCCACGCGCGTGGCCGGCGTCGCCGCTGCCGCCGCCGCCGCCGGGGCGCTGACCCTGCGCTGCCGGCCTCCGTCTTCGTGCGGGCCTCGCCCTCCATGTGCTTCCACGGCCGCGCTCCTCCCGCGCCCAGGGTCCCGTACCCGGGCATGTCCGCCACCAGCAGCAGGTGAGCGGCGCAGGCCTTCGTGCGCATGCTTCTCAGGCAGCCCTGCGGTAGGTGTCGCTCATGCTCGAGGTCTTTCTGACATGCTCATTGATGTTCTGTGCCATGTACAGCCTTCATGACGACGGTGATGAGCTATCACTCGAAGAGGGAGTAAAGAGCATGGGTACCCCTGTGTTGGTACAAGATGAAATAAGTACTGAGGAAGCGACCTTGAAGGACCAGCAAGGTGCATCAATTGAGCACCCGATTGGTAAAGCTCTGGCACCCGACATATTAGCGCCAGTCTCCGAACAGAAAGAAGAGCCCAGGATGCAAGTGGAACTTTCGGCCTCCTCAAAGAAGACGCCATCGCGCACCCTGCTCACCCTTCTCGAGGAGGGATGGTTCACCAGCAATGTTGCCTGGCCAAAGTCAAGCAGCGATGTACTCTCTCCCATACAAGGTTGGCTGTCAGCCCGTTACTTTAGAACCACATGCTGTCGTGCAGTAAATTGACGTCGTTGCACTTTGAAAGGTGCTGTATGCAGATGCAGGAGCATGTGCAATAAGCTACAATCTGGCCCCAGCTTCGTATTTGCCTGCGTGTGTCTTCGTCCCTATCAATCTAGAGCAGTCTTCCTCAGAAGTGATGATGATGATTGTCATGATTATGTGGTGTAAGAGGTCAGATATTATGTCGTGATTGTTGACCAGCGAGTTTTCATCCATATGGATCGACATCATTGCTGCCTAGCCACACTGGTCTGTCATAGTCTGCATGGGTAATTATTTGATTGCAAGAAGACATGAAATCTGGTCTGAAACTTTATCTACGATGTCGCTGCCTTTCTCAACATTATCTTATGTGGTCTGGCTTGGCTTGTGTGACATGCAGAGAACCAAGAGAACAAGTACGAGGAAAGCGAAGCTTCCAGAGACGAGCAGAGAGCGCCAGATGGTAACGGCCCAACTCTGCCACGGCAAAGAAAGGAGCGATATGGCAGAAAGCCAAGGTTGTCAAGGAGCCTAGAGGATGTTCGATGGGCCACGATGCAAGGCTCTGTCTCCCGACGGCATGTCAGACCAGCTCTCAGGGCTCGCCGAACACGAAGGTGATTACATTCCCTTGATCGCACGCAATCGTCATATCTGGTTTTCGTCACCTTCAGTTCCTTCATTTGGGGAGAGGTGTACCTTCTTCCAGCTGCTGTATCTACCTGGAAATTTTGGGTCATGCCTCTTTGACATTCTCGTAATGGTTGAAGTTAGGTCGTAAATTGTCACAGCTGCTGCCATAGTCCGATGCTACCGCTCGGATGATTGTTATTGTCATACTTTCTATGTAGCTTCTCATGATGTCTTGTCTGCTTGCTATGCTTTGACTGTTATTTTCATAGATTACATGGCATCCTGTATTGCTATGCATGTACTGCTGGTCTTCACATACTATTGCACTAGATATTTTGAATACCTTGCATAATTTCTGAGCTCGGTGTTCCTTTCCCCACGTTGTTCTACTCATGATTGGCAGCATGCTTAGCTATCCATTCTAGCTCTCTCTAGCCTAGCAGACCATTGTCTAGATTGCTGATGCTTGCATGACATTGCTGGTGTTATTGCAGTATGTCTGCCGATGTTTGCATGGGTAGAAGCACTCAGAAGCAGCAGGAAAGTGCATATCCTGAGAAAGCCAAGAGTCTCACTGACGCTGACATTGAAGAGTTGCGCGGGTTCTTCGATCTTGGTTTCAAGGTACGTTTGAAGCCATACGACATCCACACGGAATGATAATCTCAACCCCTGTCCACACGTCCTAGGGCCTTGTGCATAGGAACATTATTGTCACTTTAGTCACTTAACAGTCACAAGATCATCGTTCAGATGATTGCTGCAGGTGAATGCTGGCGGCGAAGATCAGAATCCTGTGCAAGGCTCATGCAAGAGGAACTTGCAGGCACTGTGTATGACACTTTCGCTTAGGCTGTTCCTGCTCACTGTCCTAGGCGTGAGCTAACAAACAGCTCCTTACCATATGGTTTTGTGCTACAGGTGACAGGTTCAGTTCCACTCGAATCTACACGTCGGTTGGTAAGGTGGTAATGTGAGTTTTCCACCAGCCTAGGTCTAAGTCAGTCAGTCCTTGTCCGGACACTGTCAGTCCATGACAATGCTTGTGATGTGGTACTGGTGCAGTTTGATCAGAGCGTCATCAGTCCAAGGATGGCTTCCACTCTACCTGCATTGAGGCTGTACCAAGCTGTGGAGACGGTGCAGCAGCGAATTTTGCATCAGCAAACGCTTTCAGGAAGGCTGCAAAACGTTGACAGCCCCCCTATGAGCCCTGCCAAGGTGGGTTTGCATGACTTGAGCTTCTCATAAATTAACAGCTCTTCATAGTCATGAAATACGTCCCGCTGGCCTGCGTTGGTGACTTTTGACACCGGTTGGCACCATTGAAGACTGAGAAACGGTTACCCTGTGCACTATCAGTCTGTGCAGAGCGAGGGAGATGCTTCATACTCAGACACGCAGAGCGAGGACCTGCCAAGGTTTCGCAGGCAGTCACTGGACTCGTTGAGCTCCTCGCCCCCAAAGGAAGAGCCGTGGATCGTACCGGACCATAGCGATCACCCTGCTGCTATGAAGCAGCACCTCCGAATATGGGCGCAGACAGTGGCCTGCACTCTGCGGCAAGCAGGTTGATGGGAAATGGTGCGAGCTTTGCCAGTTTGACTTGAACAGGGTTCATGATGTTCTCTGCACAGGCTTGCGAGCCTTGTGAAGCAGGCTTCCTTGCGCGCGTCTGCAAGGAGGCACTGTGGGTGATTCCATTTAAGCGGGGTAAGATGGTGCAGATAGCAGCCCACACTGAGCGGAGCCATGGACTTCTGTGCTATCCCGTCAGCACCTCCTCACACAGGTCCCCAAGCTGTCCTTTGTGCAAGCTTCTGGCAGGCGGTGCGCAAAACTTGCTACAGTTGTCCAGGACAGATTGAGGTGGGGGCTCTGGTCACTTCACAGGTCGCAATCTACTTCTGGATGCCTGTTTGAATGCTAGCGCAGGGCGTAGCTTTGCCAAACGGAGGCTCCACCTGGCCCGTTGGCCCCTGGCCGATGGCTCATACATAGCAACACAATGAGCTAGTTTTGTAGAGCTAGAGTAGGTCAGCTCTGCTGCTCATGTCAGGCTTGAAGACGAAATGACAGGTTACCACCTGTTACACGTAGGAGCCCACTTCGTCAGCTGAAAGTTGGAACTCCTTTGACCACCATGTGTGCCAGCCATGCACTAGTGACGTTCAGACATGCTTGAGTTTACTTCCACAGCTCCCACCTTCTACATGCATGGCACAGTCCCAGGCCTGTTGACAAGCTCTGGCGGCTTGTACCTGGCAGCCTGAGCCCCCATGGATCTGAGTGGCAAGTGCGAGTACTACCCATTAATTCGCTACTGCTGACCAACTTCAAGGCAGGGCAACACCAGATTCTCAGTGCTATCTTTTTGCCAGCTCAATCTTAGGGGCGTGCATTGCACCTGCTTCACGAGCACTATGCATTGATGCGCTGCTTTCTGCTGAGATAAGGCCTTTGATGTACCTATGCCTGATTTGGCAATGCAGGCCTCCTTGCAGCCATGTTAAGAAAGAATTTATGCAAGTATCTGAATACGCAGATAAGCCAGTTCAAATTAAAGTGCTGAACCTGTGCACGGTGCTTGCTGTTCATTTTGCCGTAACCAACATGGAGCTAGTTGCACGTTAGTATCAGCATTAGCCGATTATGGAGAGGGGGAGGGCTGTCAGGTCAGGATCAGTCTCTCGCATTGCCACCACCCCATCTCAGATTGTCCAAGAGTGGCACTCTTGGACAATCTGAGATGGGGTGGCACTCTTGGGCACGTCATGTCCATGTCTTATACTATGATCCATGCTTGCTTAGCTAAGCTTGCGCTGTGAGGGCTCGTCGCCAACAAATTGTAAGGAACGGGAGCTACTAGGTCAGGGGACTAGTTCCCTGCGCTACCACTGATCCAATTCGGATTGTCCAAGAGTGACGCTCGTAGCTTGTCATACACACGTCGTCGGACTGTGACTCTCGCTGGCTTGTCCAGGCCCACTCTCAAGGGCTCGTCTGCAGTAGCCACTGGACACACTCCTGGAGCAGCTCAAAGCCGTGGAAAGCCGCAATGTTTGCAAATACCTTGAGCCGCTGGCGGAATGCGTCAGGGGCCTCGGTGCACTCAAAGGCACCTGCGCACCTGCACTGATCAGCCAGGTGGGCGGACTTGACCTGTGCCGCAAAAGAAGGGCTCGCAAGGAGCAGTCAGCATGAGGAGCTCGGCCGTTAGCCTTTCTGCTCCTGCTCAAAGTTCGTGAGTTAACCACATTGCACCTTTCTAGAAAATGCTAACTGATATTCAGCTGCAGTGCAGGCCTGTCATTTGTTGCTCTTCCACAGTGAGAGCAAGACAACGTGGCTGTGGGGCACCTGTCTGCACTTGGTGCATCGCAGGTCCTGCAGCTGGAAGAGGCGGCACCGCTGTCGCACAATCTGCAACACGTGGTGAAGAACGTATGCAGCACCTGTCAGAGGCTGCCACACATTAGTGCATACGTTTCCCATTGTCGCTACATGTTGCTGGGTTGAGATGCTGCTGCTCACCTGAAGTAGTGCATTCTCAACCCATTCCCGGTTGTAGGGCTGGCCACACTGTGGCACGGCGCACTTCCACTGCTTGCTGAGAAGCAACGGGTCTCGACAGAGGTCCAGATCTTGACAGTCGTTGCAATAGCTGGTGAGCATCAATGTCAAGGTGTCTGCTTAGTACGCAATTGAATGTAGGAGTTGTTAGAGTGCAAGACAACAAGGCATTGGAATAGCTGTTAGGCAATCAATGTCAAGGTGTCTGCTCAGTATGCAACTGAATCTTGGACTTGCTACAGTGGAAGACGAAGGCGAACTTGAGACCTACGGGAGTGCGGAAACCACCGCACCGTGCTACTACATACATCAAAGGTGAGCTAATTAGGACCATATCTATTGAGCTGGGATGGTCTTACCTGCAAATCACATTCGGCAGCGTAAAGGAGAGGCACGGGTCCCTAAAGACGGCTTCCTCGGCGAACTCCCGCACGTGTATCAACTTCAGCAGGTTCCGCCTCATCACCTGCGATGGGTATGAGTGCCTCCCTTGAGAATGAAGGCTGCCATTATGCCTGTCACTTGCCCTCACATTGCAGTACTTGCAGGAATGGTGATGCTTTGCCTGACCACGAGCTTGATGGATGACAAGGAGCTCGGTAGTATCTCAGTGTAAATGTAGCCAGCAGCACGCGTACCATCACTTGGTAGGACACAGCCTCGTCAATCGACATGACTGTGCAGATGGACTTGATGAATTCCAATGCTGGGTTGCGGAGCTCTAGATGCGACCCAGCGAGCTTGGGGAACTTCCAAGCAGCAGCGGCTTTGGGGTCATCCACATCTCCCCCTTTGTTGGCAGACACAAAATTCTGTATATTGTGCACAATCCTCAGCATCTTCCCTGTGAAATATGTCGCGACCTGCACCATGCCACACTCAGCCCACCGTCACGCTTCAATGATCTGTGCTTTGGTACTACGTGCACATCATCTTGGGAGCGTCGGCCGCATCCCCACATCAACTGGCCAGCAATGACGTGCACATTTAGTGCAAGTAGGAGTGATCGTGCTCCGCGAGACAAGTAACAGTCAAAGACAGGTTCACTTCAGCCACTATTTGAATAACTCAACGACAATATGATCATCCCATGGAGCTGTCATACCTGAGTCTGCAGGTAATCGGAGGCATCCTTTTGCATCTCTGTAGCTGCAACAGCTGTGGCGGGTGGATCGCCGCTGTCCCACGCAGCAGCTTTTTCAGCTGCTCTACTGCGGGCGTGCTTCCAAGGCAAGTATATGTACTCTCCTATAACAACCTCAAAGTATTCCTACAAAAGCAGCGAGGAAATCTGACGAAGTGTTACTTGCGTGGCCCTCTTGGAGAGGACGCACAAAAGTTGATAACCATGCACAGGAAGTGCTACTGCACATGGCTGAATCTGAATCTCTTGCCAGGAGATGTAAGTCAGGTCCACCATTGAAGCAGAGCTCCCTTGCCGACTTCTTACCCGTGTGGCGAGAGGCAGGTACTCGGCAATGTTCCAGTTGGACAAAATGGATGGACTGCTGTCCTCCATGCAAGCTCCAAGACTTTCGCCTTTGTCCTCATCATCCAGCTTTATTGGTATGCCGCCATAGTTATACTGGGGGGGGGGATCGCACATATTCATTAGTCTGTAGTAGCTCCTTCCCAACTTTCCTTCACGCAGTAATGGCTTTGCAGTTTCAGCGGATGCCTTCATGAATATAGACATACATTTACCTGATCCATTAGAAGCAAAGAGTGCCAGTACTGCTGTGGTACAAGTGTCACAAACTCAAACAATTCTCTGAGGCAAGCACACAGAGTCACAGACCGGCATAAATATACAGTAGAGTAGCAGCTCAAGTAAGCTTGCCACGAAAGCGGCAAGGAGTGGGCGCAGTGCATGTGACTAGAAACTGCCAGTTCTGGGACTTCTCCATCATGACCATACTTAAGCAGCAGTCAAACCTGGAAGCCAATGTTTCTAGAAGGTACTGGCAGTAGCCCTCAGCTGCAGACTTGGTGTGCTTTCCTGTATATACAATGATCCGCGAGAAGTCCGCAAAGACAATGGTAGCTCCAAGCTTTCGCATCTCAGCAAGAAGCAAGGCAAACAGCTTCTTCATCACCTGCCTCAGCAGTGAAGGCACACCAATACAGTGTGCTGTCAGACTCAGGTCTAGCAGGCAGCATACTGACATATAGTCTACCGACATGCAATATGAAGCCATGTCTTAGCACGTAGACAATCAACCAGCAATCACTGCTCTCTGCAGAAAAATTCTCCACACAAACAGCAGGAAGTGCTATGCACCTTCTGCAGGACCCTGTGAAGGGCAGGGTCGTGCAACTTGGACTGCGGGCTGCAGAGCCATCTGTATGCGTGCTTCAGAAGCTCATCCGCGAACACATTATGGAACTCAGTGGCGTCTCGCACCCAGCCCATGACCATCTGCTTGAGGACGCGGAACGCTGGGCTGCAGGACAGAGAGTCGTCGTGACTCGCTACGCTTCCACCAAGCGGCAGCTCAAAGTCGTCCGTGGGCTGTCCACCGAACACTGAGCCTCCCTCCATGTCGTCAATCTGGCTGCTTCGTAAGAGCGCGTTGACTGCAAGGTGGTGCACCTGGAGCATGCCGTATGCAGCGTGGAGAAGGTTAAGCAGTTAAAGTCAATCAGGACAGGACCACCCACAAGTATTCTCACATCATGTTTTCCACTACAGCACTAGTTGGCCCAAATACAAGTGTGGGACTTGCCAACTTTACCTTGAGCTCTATGACGACCTGGCGATATGCTCCAGGATACACCACCTCCGGTTGCTCTACCTAAGGTCAATAAGAATGGACTTATATCACCAGTCATTGACTAGTATCACTTATTTCTATTGCACAGGCTGGCCTATCCAGGCTTCAAGCAGCGCTCCTATGAGGATAGTGATGATGCAGTCAACCTCATCTACGAAGCTGGCCTCCTCCTCCTCAATCACTCCACCAAGGTCAGGTAGGCCGCTGTTTGACATCCAAAGTAACTGCAACCAGCTCACAGCAGAGATTAGTGCCGATGTAGTCCTCGTTTGTCAAGGAGAAAGCGCTACTATGTCCACTTGAGAGCCATGATATTTGAAACAGTCATGGTCTCTGCAAAGAACACGTTCCAACAACTGTCCTGCATTATGAAATGAACGCAGTTGCTTGAAGGGGCATCATAGCTGCAATTGCAGACTATGATAGCTTGGAGCATTGCTTGATTACTGCACTGGTCGCCGCTGACAACCTGATGATTGAAGGATACACAAGTATACCATGTTACGGCTTGAATACTGACCTGCTGATTGTCCCTGAGAGCTCGAGCAAAGAACACATCCGCCGTGAAGAGCACCCAGTCTGGCTCGAAGTTGCCTAAGGGCACCTGAAGAGGTTGAGTAGGTGATTGAGACGGAGCTTCAGCTGCGCATGCTAATAGAGGCTGAATGTTCTGCAGTAAGAATGTTGTGAACGCATGAATTCCAAAATATGAAGAACATGAAGAACCAGATGACGTCAGTAAGTCCGTACATGAGCATATCGGGACATGGCTATGTGTTCACGAAGATAGAGGCCTGACGCCGCGCAGCGATGGACTGCAATGCGAGCTGCTACTTGCTGCCACCCGAGTGCCTATATTGCATAGCACACATCTGCTTATGTTAGGGCCACAGGTAGGTAGCTGCAAAAATGTACATCACAGCTCTCAAACAATGCTGGGTATGCTTATGAGCAGTTTTGTCATGGAAGACTGATACTATATCTTGGCAGTGGCTTGATGGCTCTCAAACTGCAAAAGAGTAAAAAGTTTGATTGTATAGAGTGCCTGATAATGGCTGTCACGAGCATTGCATGGCACTGGAACACAAGGCAGATCTCCCAGAGCCGGTACAATTCTTGCATCCAGTGTGAAGCTGTGAGTGGCTGATGCAAGTCTTGGGCACTCAAGGAGGGCCACAACGGGGCCTCTGTGCGTGTCCCTGGTAAATGAGAACACATATCTACTTTAACAATGATCTTTGACGACCCCAATTGCAGCCCACATTGAATAAATACACCAAAATAAAATGCAAGCACTCATGGGCTTGCTAAGCTCACCTCAGCTCCATAATAACCTGCTGGATTCGGCCCCTTGCCTCCAAGGATGTATGAATGTATTCCACCTGTATATACAGTGTTTGCTCTACCTTAATAATCTCACAGACGTTGCTAAAGCTTCTCGCGAACTTACTACAGTAGAGCACTAAGAACAAGCTGATGGGCTACAAATTGCACTTGGATCATTGTGGTCTACCTTGCAGGCTATGGCGGTTGGTGGCACTACATTGCCAGAAGACAATGCTGCAACTTGGAACTGACGCTCCAGTACGGGTACTGATATGTCTTGACTTCGTGTTTGGCTCTGAATGAGTACAAGGAGGGAGGCACTGGCTGGGGAATACACTGCAAACAAGCCCCTAGAATCGCAGGTACTGCAGTGAACAAACCATTGCCAGGATCAGAATCTTCAAGGCCTATCTCCCTCAGAAATCAGACCCCACCGTCTTACTCCTCTGCTTGGCAGCAACCAAGTGTGTGTAAGGATGATCAAGCATATTGGTGCCCCTTTGTCTAGGATGATTACCGCTGCCTTTCACAGTGCCTTCTAGATGTGATATACCAGCTTCGGCTCATTGGAAGCATGCAAAAACATGAGCAACAAGAGATGCTGCATGTTCCATGTACCTGTGGTAGATGAAGAAGTAATTGATGGCGAGTCCTTCAAGCAAGGAAGAGCTGGCCTCTGAAGATAGGTACGGACACTCTGTGGTGGTCTTCATAGTCAGCTCACCCAGGAGCCAGCCCTCTTGAAGGCTTCGATGCCTAGCCTTTGCCGTGATCGCACAGACACAGCCTACCTCAAGAACGGCATTGATCTCCAGGGGCACCTGAGTTTCATAGATGCCCTGCAAGGAAGGACAAGAAGGACATCTCAGGAGAGCCGTGAATGCTGTCCACAACACGAATGTTTATTATCACGTGGACAGCACCTAAATCTCCAGGCAGACACGCTGATGCATCCGACTTTCTTGCATTGGACCAGGAGTCAGCAGAATGTAAGAGCTAACCTCCACATCTGGGTCTGTAAGGTGAGCAGCCAGCTCCCTGGTTGCCTCTCGGAACTGTTGTTCTGCCACAACGACCTGCAGTGGACTTCTTGTCATAACACCGTCACATGATGCGCAAGCCTTCACATAACCTTTCACACCAACCTTGGCTTTGAGGCGGCTGAGGACGTCATGTGGTTAGCTGACATATATCTGCAGCTTGAAGAGTAAAGCTTGGATCAGCATTTAGTACCTGGAGCAGGTTAAGAGTAGGGCGACCATGGGGGAGAGTCCTGTTAACTCTCTCCCCAATTACATCATCCGACCCGGTCGCTCGAGTGTTCATGTAGATCTGTCTTGGTATGGTCAGAGGAACCTTGTACATGTCATGATCCACCAACACCCATGCAGTGTACTTGCCTGGCCTTTCGCCAGGTGCTACTTGGATTACCTGCACATAATTCCAGGTGCAGGTGTACGAGAAGATTGTGACCCAAGTCCTGAACAACTCACTCATTTGCAATTGACTTTGAGGACTAAGTCAAGGTGTGAAAAGTACGCGGACCCTTGTGTTATCATGCATTTGTAGCTGCACCTCTAACACTGACCAGCAATCACCTGCCAATGGGATCGCAGCAGAGAAGCCTCCTTCTGTTTGAAATAAGCGCCTGCTCCTTCATGTGCACGTGCCCTGCTCTGCAGCATCTTGTCAGGCGAAGCATTGCCCTCCCTTCGCCTTCGCCGTTCTTCTTCTGCCCTGTCACCAGAAGCACAAGGATGTTGCGATGCATTCCATCTTCTTAGCTGCTGTATATTTGTCGATTTTCAAAAGCTTTTCTTGTCCTTTACCATCAGTCTTCTCCTTTACTATCAACTCACTATACAGGTTGAGTGGACTGCATAAGTTTCATCATCTACCTGCTTCGACGACTTCAAAGATAAGGGTGGGGATGCTTAGTTACTTGTCATTGTCAAAGGCACAGACAGATGAGTTACTGCTTACTTTGCCGACTTTTTTATCTGACGAAGTTCTTGCCACTTCCTTTTGCGGTGCTCAAGCCAAACAGCATAACTTGGCTCCCTCTCCGGGCTCAAGTTTCTGTTGGTCCTCTCCATAAGCTCTTTCCTACCAGTCAATAATACTTCCCCTGGACTCCCATTTCCACCTCCGTCAGTTGCAGCCTCGCCTCCACCATGATTGCTCCTCTCGATGTTTTTCTGATCCTGACGAGACTTCCCAGCTGCTCTTGCTGGTAGACTTCCTCCAGTGCCCTGCCTGGCACATTGGTAGCATGCAGGCACAATGTAAAGCTTGATATGCAGCAGTTTGGGCTTGTATCATGCATTGGGCTGCTCCTTCACCTTCATACGAACAACAGGCAGGTGCATGCACGGCATGTGTACGTACCTAGAAGACAACCCAAGGCCCATGTCTTCAAGGTCGCGTTCAAGAGCAGTAACGCTGGGAGCTTCCTCACACTCTCTAGCTGGTGCTGCAGGCAGTGACGTCCGAGGTAGGAAAAGATCTTTGATGGTCCTTTGCTGAAACTTATCATCCTTGTCCCTCACCTTCCGCCAGAGCCAGTTAGGATGGACCACTCTTGGAATAGGGTTGACAATCTGCAAGCAAACCCACACTCAGCACAGCCTCTTGCTCGTGCATACATTGCAAGTGAACAGCTGGTGCATATTGGGCAGACAAGGCATCTGCCTGATAACCTTCTGCATGGCCGCTGGGATGGTGATGATCTTCTGAATGGAACTGCTCAGACGACCTCGGTAGTAATCCCAGTCGACAATGGCGCGTAGTTCTAAGTCCCCAGACATCTTGCACCATTTCCTTACATATGACCTCATTATTTCTGAAGCACCGAGACTGCCATCGTCAAACGTCACTCATACAAGGGACTCATCTTGAGGTCAGGCAGATTGAAGCAGGATGGACATTAAGCACCGGCAGATGAAGACAAAGAAAAGAAGCAGAAGTACCAGGCTCAGTATTGAATATTGCCACAGGAATGGCGCGTTCACTGACTGGAGCGCCCTGTCAAGGTGTGAAAGTCATTTGTGAGACGTCAAAGAAAGCATGCCCTGCCAACCAAGCCGATGTGTTGCACTGAGCACGCCTCAGCCTACTTCTAGAAATCTAACAATATTATATCAACATTGTCAAATGCAGACCTCTCCGGGTATTTGAGGTCTTTCCTCTTCAAATTCTATAGACACAGCAGGACAAGCAACAAGTATGCAACAGAATAAGGGATCTGTAGCTAATGAAGGACATTAGTTATCGCGAGAGAGACGAGCAAGTAAAGAAGGTCATATGACAGAATATAGCAGGCAGCCATTGGTCATTGCTCACTGTTGGGGTCTTGGCTATAATATACTGGCATCGCAGGCCTTTGTCTTTCACCATGGCGTCTCCTAAGAAATCAGCTAGCCGCCGGGCAGTTGTAGTGGCACACGACTTCTTCTCGCCATACTCCGCAAGGGACTTGCTCATGGTGTTTGCTTCTGAGATGTACTCCAAGAGCTCGTCATCGGCCACATCTATGCCTTGATTCTACAAATAGGGGAGACATGACACAGAAGATGGAGCAGCTGGTCAGGCACTGTTAAAAAGAGGATGCTTCTTCTGCAACAGACAACAGCAAAGGACAGTCTGTTGGTGCAGTGACCAGCATGCCTCAGGTAAGTAGAAGAGACCTGCATCAGAGAGACTGCACCTCCAGCATGTCAAGCCACCTGTTGGCGACAGCTCCAACTGCGGCGTAGCATTCCGTCAAGGTTTGTCCATGAAGGAAGTTCTGGAAAATTTCCGACTGCACAAGGACAGCTTAGTTGTGAGTACCTACATACAATTGGAGTAAGTGCCGAGGAAGCTTGAGATTCTCTTTGCGAAGATGTGTGAATGTACCTGAAAAATCTTGATCAGCTTCAGCTCACCCCTTCGCTTTATCTCAAATCCCTTCAGCTCTGCAAGGGAGCCATCTTCGTTGAAAACGGCATACCGTTTCTTGATCAATATTCCTTCCTCTTTTGAGGCAGGCAGTATCATGGCCTGGTCATACAATCAGTTGTTGTTCATGTCAACGTCGGTCCTCTGATTAAGCTCCAATGTGCTGCCTGTCCTGATTACTTTGCCATGCAGCACAAGGGCAACATGAGGGAAGTAGCAACTCTTCCTTGGAGCACAGATCGATACCTTGTAAGGTCCATCAACCTCAAAGCTGATGGAGCATTCCTTGCTTGTTACATAGACCTTCCGCAAAGAATCAACCAGTGTCTGCCTCACAGACAAAAGAGCACAGCCGGTTTCTCAAAGTTATTGTATTTAAGTCCATGACAGCAATGAACTAGGACTAGCGGACCTGGATACTTTGACCCCCTCTTTAAGCAGAGCCAGATTATAATACTGATGATGGCCTTCGTTCAACCATATACGTGACAAGGCTTCAACTCATAGAAGATCCTGAGCTACCTGGTATTGGTCGTTACTATTGTTCACCACCACTTCAACGTTCAGAATCACACATGGATAAGAGATGGATAGCTTTTTCCCACTCCTGAACGCAATCAGACACACATGCCATGCAAATTTACATGTACAGAAGGTGTTGAAGCAGGATCATATTGACCTGGTTGGAGTGCCCTTTAAACAGAACATCTTCTAGCAGATAGAGGGGGTTCCATGTGGTAATGATTGGAAGAATGCTAGGCATGATGGGCAGCCCTGCTACCTCGTATTGAAGAGGAAGTTCTCTGGGAAAGACGATGGAAGGGCACACCAAATGCCATCTGTGTCAAGCTCAAGCGGTTTCCCAATGCGCTCCACTAATGCTCGTGCATTCTGAATGATCCTTGCACCTGTATATGTGACCACTCCTGCCATCTCCATTGAATACCACCTTGCACCTCTGTCGTTGATGGTTACAAGAAGAAATTCATGTGAGGAAGCTGTAGCACAAGAAGCAAGGTGCTGTGCCTGAGCAGGAATACATGGAAGCTTGAATATGGAGTCTAGCACCAAGCTTATGGAAAAATGTTAAACCATTTACACAAGGTTGGCAGAGCAGCCTGGTGGAAAGGACTATCATTCCGAGCATGATCAGCGGATACAAGCAGAAGATATAAGCAGGAATGCTCTTACTTTCGCATTACATATCCGTAGAATGAATTCAAGATGCATTTGTGTGCCAGCTGCAAAGAATCATACAAGACGACCATGTCCTGCAAGATATAGCCTCATATGGTGATCAGATTCGGAGGTGCATGATATGGAAGACCAGCTGTATAAAACAAGCAATCTTTGCTGACGTGAGACTGGATGATGTGTGTCACAGCTGAAGTGGCCCAGCATGCTAGAGGAGCTTCTCATGTGCAACACACTGGCATGAGCGACGCTGTCAGCACCTATGCTATTGTACGGATCCTGTGTGCTCTGTGGGCCAAAGTCAGTCAAGAGGAAGCCCATTGCATCTGCAGGCTGACTACACATCATCATATTACCTGGGCTTCTGAAACACCCAGTGGATCGCCAAGGGACTTGGCATCACGGAGGCGTTTACTCCACATCTTGTTCAGACCTTTGTACTCGTAGCGTCGATCTCGGAAGCTGGCAAGCAACAAGGTGCGATTGTCATGCAATTGGGGCAAGCTTAGCATGTGACATGCCTTGTCTCCTTACAGTCCATTGTTAAGGCCTTGCCTCCGTAGGTTGGTTGCAGGCTGAGAAGGCGGGTTGCTGACACCTTCTCACTGTGTCGACATAAAAAGGATTCTCGCGCATGCAGATCCCAGCCGTTCGCAACTCTGAGAATGGTTTGTCTAACACACGCTTGTAGACCTGTTGTTGAAAATGTTGGCAAGGCCAATGAGTAACATCCGTGTACCAGAAACCTTCGATCGTGATTGTATGCAGATGCATTGCTGAGGGAGAAGCATGCAAAAGTTGACAGCATATTAAGGACTGTCTTGTGAGGAATTCAGGGTGGACCTTACATCACCTGCAAATCAGGCTTCACCATTACAGCTCTCACTACTTGCTGTGCTTAATGCATGAGACTTGTTGCACAATTACCTTCTGGCAGTACCTTTTGAGTCGATCCTTTAGCTTGGCTTCCTGTTCGTCCTTTGTGAGCTCTCGAAATAGTCTTGGAGCACCTCCCTTATTTGCAGAAGCAAATTGCTCTGCTTCAAGTTGATGCTTAAGGTGGCCATACTCACTGCAGAACGTGGTCATACTATGTAAGATTGGCAACACCTCATCAGCCTGTCTCATTAAAGTTCTTCACAGCTCCTCAGGCAGCGCGGGCGTGAGAAGTATCAAAGACAGCGAATAATACAGAAAAATTATGATCGCTATACACTACATGTCAAAGAAAAGGCCAGAGCTTTGACACAGCTTACGATGCAAAAGATACGCACCTGCGGGTAGCCATGAATGTCTCTCCTCTCCAGACCCACTCCATTTTTCGCAGGCATGTCTTGTCGGGCTTATTGAAGTCGCACGCAGCACACTCTTCGTCTGTCACGATTGATGGCGGCTGCACAAGATGATGGTCTCTTGTGATTGCCTCTCACAAAAGACCATGCTTGAAGTTGCCTGTCCCATTTAAGGATCATCTGTATAGTGGGCAGACTAGTAAGTGGCATACATGCAAGTCCAGCACACTTGGAGGTAAATCAAAGCCATGATTGACCAACCTGGAGACGATTGGTAAGGATGATATTGGGATACATGGCTGCAACATCTAGATGGTAGATGACTGGGGGCTCATCTCTTGTTGGGGCATCTCTCAGAGCTTCTAACTGGAAGATGAGAGACGGCATGATATTGCTTAGACTCGGAGTCGTGCATCATCGTTGGCTGATCAAGCCCCTCTTGACTTGTAGCTCTAAGTATGAGGTAAGCCTTGCACCTTACCAGCCCTTGCTGGACAAGTGGAGAATGAGTTGAGTTGTATTTACACCTAACAGCACCGCCATTTAACACCTCCAAACATGTGCTTGGCATATGCTTGGGCATAGAGGTTTAACAGCTTGACCGGCAGCTAGCTGCATGACGGTGCCACTCAAAGGCAGCTCAGTTGCAATTATCTGCACATTATACCTGTTTCTGAATGGCTTCCTTGACTTCAGAGTAGTTGCTGACATCAGCAAATTCCAGCTTGCTCTCCTCCACAATTGCAAAATGCAAATCCCTATCCAGGTGGTCAATCAGCTCCTGCGCCAGTACTCACTCCAATCAGAGCGCACATTTCCCCAATCTTTCGGATAATGTCGTGCAAATAGCTCGTACAAGAACCTCAATGCTCAGGTTCCTTACAAACCTGCAGCAATCAATGGCAATTATAGTCGACCTATAAGTGAAAGTGCCCCGTATATGAGAGGCACCTGGTAGGCCTTCGATTCCAGGCGGAAATGTGTCGGGAGGTCAGATCGAAAAACTCCACTCTCCAAGCACTCCACGTGCCCCCCTATGTAGGTCTCATTGTCTAACATGTGATTGTTGTAAGTCTTCTCCTGCTCAGAGCTGTGCTTGTTTGGGCAGATAATTTTCCCTTTGAAAGCCTGCCAAACAGTGGTTGCACTTTCATAAATTGTCAGTAATGTTGTCTCGGTACCCAATGTCGAGAAGAAAGGAGGCCCTGTCTGTGCAATGGCAGGTATTCCAATGGCTAAGTTCGCTCTCGCACCTGCACCATGAGCAGCATCTCGCAAAGTGTTCCAGAACCTTTCCGAAGGACTTCATGTGGTGGCATGGGGATGATGGTGGCGAGGGAGAATATGAAAGGGTGCACATATGTCATGTACAGATAGTACGTCGCCACGGCATCAGACACAGAGTAGGAGGCCATCACCTGCATGAGATTGTCAGAGGGATATGAAACAAAATGGCATAAGGGGTGCAAGAAAAGCATACAGAATGTCACCTTCGTGCTTCAGTCTCTACTGCCTTGGAACAGCATCCTACCTGAGGCTGCTCAATGGCAAAGCGAACCATATCCTCTGGGTTGACCTCCAGTGGGTCGTAGCCAAGCTTCTGCTTTGTAACAGCCTGACCAAAGAGGGGATAATAGCAAAATGGCAATCAAGAAGGCAATTCTTGGCACATAGAAGGACAATAAGCTTAAATGATGCGGGTTCACAATGAAGATTTGCCCAGGCAAGTTCGCACATGACCACTGTCTAGTGCTAATTCTGCTACTACTCCTGCTTCAGCTCTAGAACAGAGTACCAAGTGTGCTATGCTTGCTATTTGCAGTGAGTACCTTAAGGCCCTGGCTGCCTTGTGGCAAGTAACTGTCACGCTTCACCCAAGCAAAGCAGTCAAGGTGCACTGCAGCTTTGCTTCGGCACTCACCCTGATTCATGTCACATCGGAAACCCAAGTCCTGCATAAAATGCACTCTATGTGAGAATCCGCAGCAAAGACATTGCAGTGGCTGCCTACCACAATCAATGGGCAGAAAAATTCCTGCCTGGTGCATGTCCATTCCGTGGTGAGCTGCTCTGGCCTCTATGAATGGCCAGTCAAAGAAGTCGCCGTTGTACGTCACATATATCCCGGGCTTGCACTCCCTCATGTGCTTGAACCATCGCTTTAATAAAGCTTCCTGCATAATACCAGCACCAGTGTCCTTATTGATACTGAATACTGACCCTTGATAATCTATCTGTGCATTGTTTGCTTTCAGCTTCCATCCTTCCACGTATCAACTACAGCACTGGCAGAGACAGTGTCAGAGTGACTCATGCTTGCTACTTGCAATCTCACCTCATTGGCCGCATTCCAGACTTTGTATGGTCCCTCAAATTCTGGCTTTGGTGTGTACTCCAAATCATGAATGTCTTCACCTACAACCTGAGAGATATGGTTGGACACACATATATTGGTTGCATCAATCTGTTGGTGTAAGTCATGCAGACCGCACGTCTGTGATCTGAAATTGCACTGCCTTGAAGTCGTGACAGGCTAACAAGCCCAGTCACTAGCGAATGTGTAAACCAGGGTCCACGTAGGAGCATACCTCGCGGTTGGTGATGAGGTAGCCCTGGCCATCCAACATGTACGAGATCATCATGACCTGATCAAAAGTTGCATCTGGGAACTTCAGCGGGAGCTTGGTGGTCTCTATATCGAATGCGCAGATCCTGGGCTCTGCTCTCTGCAGTAAATCTGCGCGTCTCTTGACCTTGATTTCACCTTGTTCTGCTGAAACAGTGTACCAGTATCCACATCTGACATCTGGTACAGAACAGGTTGCAGGTGTCACCCTGTTAGGAGATTGAGTTAGGCTGTAACAGCTTCCAGCCAAATAAGCAGCAAGTTGAGCCTGAGGGCTGGGATTTAGAGTAGCTCACCCGTATCGATGGCAAAGCGGACGTGATATGGGACATCATATTCCCGCATCTCCAAAAGGCAGTCCGTATACTCGAGAACCCTGCTACTGTCTGTACCTCTGCTGCAGCACCAAGTTGCAAAATGGCCGGCAAGCGAGCTCAGGTCTGGACGTGTGTAGGCTTGGTCCAGTACTTGTAGAATGCCTTGTGATGCCGAGTGCCATTAACGAGTTCATGGAGCTGGGCCAAGAACATACCCTCTTTCCTGCTGGAGGGTGTGGTAGGCTGTGGCAGCTTCCAGCTTGGAGCGGTTCCGCTCCACTATAGGGCCAATCTCTCTCTTCACTTCCATCAAGTCTTGGACTGAATGGAAGCTAAGCTTCAGGAAAGAGCTACGCAGGCCAGATATGTGGTTCTTCTGCAGCCATAAAGATGGAGCATGCAGGGCTTAGATTACAGGTGTGCACTCAGGTTTATTGCTGTAGGGCACATGAGCCTCTCTTTGACAGGGATAATCTGGTGCATCACTCCTTGAGCTGCTAAATTGTGAAAGCTTTGCAGAAGCAGGTCCAATGGCCTTTGTGGGACTTGTGGATCTACAGTGACACTGTGTTCACATTGGAGATCGTGAAAAAGTTGTAGCAGTACCAGATCAAGGTCCTCCCGTTCAACGATACAGATGTCGGCAAACCTTCCCTCGTAGCGGCGACGGAGGTGTGCATCCACCTCCATCTCCATGCCACTCTGTACTCTTGACTCAGCATTAGTGGGCAGCCTCAGGCAAGCCTGGCCCTAGTGGAACTTCCTTGAGAATCTGTTGCTGCTAGGTGGCCTAGGTAGCACACATTGAGGACTTGCAAAAGTCAAGGATTCTCTTGAGTACCAGCCACCCAGATCCATAACCATCCTAATCCCTCCCTCTCCAACTCCTCCACCCCCCCGCCGCCTGGGTCTCACTATCGTAAAGATATCATATCACATTCTCAATGCCTTTGCCTACTTGTTACCCTTGCCAAGGGACACCTCTTGCCCCAAACAACTGAACAAAGCAAATGTCCTCCTCTTCTCCCCTGCGGCTATTGAAGTACCTCATTGCATGAAGAACAGAATCAACAACACTATGTCTCCCACTTAATGGTCAGGTTGATCATTTTCTTACCAGTGTCCGAAGGTAGAAGTATGGCAAGAAAGGGACTCGCGCCTTAAACGACGACCCGTCCTGTCTCAGGCAATAGATATAGATTCTGTTTCAGACGTTGTCTCGAGGTGAGCCTTCTCTGCTTATTTCGCTCGCAACATACTGCAAACCATATGTTTGCCAAGCATTTGTCTTACTCATAGTACATAGTGAACCACATAGGTCAAACAGGCGGACTGTGTAACTAGACCGCTGCGCAGGCTCAAAGGAGGTCTGGTACTCAGTTCCCTGCCCTCAGGCTGCTTGGTATTGAGCAACAAGAAGCCGGCACGACCTGGCACATGAAGTATAGGTTGATGCAGCTGCGGGTCAGCCTCGTCTCCTGCTCTTCAATTGAGCCCTGCAATGCAGACTAAGGCTCTTTTCATAATGGCTGTGGCTTCAAGAATGCCAATGTTAGCTAATAAGCAGCAGCCTGGAGACCCAGTTAGGAGCTCTGAGCTTGACTGGCATGGCCCAGGCACACTGACTGGCATCTGATCCGGACGCTAAAATTTGCATCTCCATTGAGAAGCCAAGCTTGGCACTAACCGAACTGAAGTTAAGCAGCCAACCAAGGCGAGGCTCGCCCTCTGCGAAGTAATCAAATCCCATTTGAGATTCCAATGCCTCGTCTTCAGAGGCTTTCACCCTGCGCATGCGCTTGGTTGCATATAAGCGGCGGGCTGGTCCGTCACTGAGACATGATCGAGTCACTGCTTTCGCAAGAGGCAGGCCAGAGCTCATCAGCATGAGATGCTGTAGAACGCAAGCGAGGATCAGCTGATGACGAACCGCGACCTCCCTGTCCGCCGAACATCTGCGACATTGTCCTTCCCAGCGCTCCGCCTGCCTTGCAGTCTTCCGGCGTGGCCAGGGCCATCCTTCATGAAGTGAGTGCGATCGGCGGACGGGCCAGCCTCGCCGCCACCGTCCCGCCTGCGATCCATGCGAACGGCTCTCCACGGGCGCTTCCACAGCTGCGGATATGCCGCCCAAGCGGCGTGACGCCCCGCAGCCGCCTCTTGCTCCTAAGGGCCGCCGTCATGCGGCGTGGCTGCCGAGCGACTGCGGCGGCGGCGGCGGCGGAGACGGCGGCGGCGGCG